>ML320408.1:0-26799 GCA_005239505.1 Nicotiana paniculata
TGCAACCCGCTCCCACCTGTCCTCCCTTATTGATCCTCCCTAAATATATCACCCTTATTGCTCCTGTTGCGGAGTGCAACCCGATCCCACCTGTCCACCCTTATCACTCCTTGTTGCGGCGTGCAACTCGCTCCCACCAGACATATCATATCAATTTATTCATAAATAATTTCACAAATCAGGCCAAGCCTTTCACATACTGTTATTTTCACAATTTCAAATAGAAAATCAAATACCTCGTAAGCTTTAATCAATATCATTTCACAATAAAACCAACCAGAATATAAGTAAACACCATAACGCTGTCAATCCAACTCAGTCTTTATATACTACGATAAACTCAAGAGAACAACCAACATTTTTAACACACTTACAACAACAATTGGAAATAACTCAATGAAACTCAATAACCACGTGAACGTCAACAATTACGAAATAATTAGACTGCATTTCTCACAACTTCCTCAATATTATCAAAATGAAACCGCCAGGAACGTAAATAAATATATAATTCGTAAAAATAATGTCAAACCTCTTAACCGTTATTTATATCACAAGGAAACCAGCTCAAACAACCAATACTCTTTCCAAATAATCACAACAATATCTAACAACAGATCAACAATGTTAAATAGTCGTAGAAGCAATAATGAACATATAACAATTAAGATAATGATCAAATAAGTGGGGAACGGGAAGGGGGTCATGTTTAACAGACAATTTGGGTGGTGCATAGATACTCGTCACCACACCTATACACCACGCTCATGCATTTCGCATAGCAAACAAGTGGGGAGTCCTATTCCCTCAAGCCAAAGTTAGACCAAACACTTACCTCAACTCCGCAGGCCACTCACTGCTCAATTATTGCTTTTCCTTTTTATTTCACCTCTAAATTTGCTCGAATCTAATCAAAATTAACTTAATATCATTAACTAATGCTAAAGGAACTAACTTTATTGAATATATAATTTTTCCTAAGTTTTTCTCAAAAAAAAGTGAAAACCCGACCCCGGGTCCGCTTGGTCTAAAATCGGGGTTCATACCAAATTACGTTTACCATTCACCCACGAATCCAAATATGCAATTAGTTTTGAAATCCGACCTTAATTTGATATAAAAATTCAATTTTAAAAAAACTCCCTAATTCTACCCAAATCCTAGATTTTTGCCATGAAAATTCTTTATTTTTGCTTTAAAAGTGATGCAAAATAGTAAGGAATTGAAAGAATAAGGTTTGGAATTGATTACGTATGAATTGGGGATGAAGATTGTTGAAGAAAACTCGTTTTTAGGGTTGGAACCTCAAAAATTTGGAGAAGAAAGGGTTCTGCCCGGTTTTTAAAAGGTATTTATTATAGCTGAGATGGGCAACTGTGCGATCGCGGGTAATAAGGTGTGATCGCACAGGGTAAGGAGCTGGGGCACTGCGATCGCGGGTGGGGGCATGCGTTCGCACAGTGGTAGGGGGTGCACAGTGCGGTCGCGGAGCACACTGTGCGATCGCACAACTTACCTGGACTGTCCTTCGCGATCGCACTCTAGGAGCTATGTTCGTACAGTACAATATTTTGGGACCCCTCAACACTACACCATGTGATCGCGGTTATACCTATGCGATCACATAATACAAAAACATGGACACCAGATATTGGAAAACCAGCAGTTCATTTAAAGTGAAAAACACCCTGTGGCCTATCCGAAACTCACCCGAGCCCTCGGGGCTCCAAAACAATCATGCACGCAAGTCTAAAAATATCATACGGACTTGCTCGTGCGATAAAATCATGAAAATAACATGTAAATCGATGAATTAAACCTCAAAACTCATCATTTTCGATAGAAAAAACTTAAAGTTCATAATTTCTCAACCGGATGTCCGAATCACGTCAAACGAACTCCGTTTTTCACCAAATTTCACAGTTAACCTTTAAATATCAGAACCAAGTTGTACCGGGCTCCGGAACCAAAATACGGACCCGATACCAATGATTTTTAACATTATTTCTTTTCTTTAATTCACAAATATTTCAGCAAAACAATTTCTTTCAAAAATTAATTTCTAAGGCTTGGGACCTCGGAATTCATTTTCGGGCATACGCCCGAGTCCCATATTTTACTTTGGACCTTCCGGGATTGTCGGAACACAGATATGGTCCGTTTACTCAAAATGTTGACCAAATTCAACTTTTATCAAATTTAAATTCGAAAAATCACTATTTCTCATATTTTCACATACAAGCTTTCTGGTTTCACGCCTGGAATTCGCACGCAAATTGAGGTATTTAATTTTTGTCTTTTTATGGTTATTTATCATGGAAATGACCCTTTGGGTCATCACAATAGACTTCTAATATAACTCAACAAACACAATTATAACACACAAAATTTGTATTTCCAGTTATAAAAAAGACTCTCAACCGAAAAACACCCCAAAAACAGAGCAATCTTCCGAGATTCAATCTATCATTTCTTTTTTTTTAGTGGTATCTTTACTAAAATATTTTTTAGTGGTATCTTTACAAATAGATTTATATATTGAAATTACATAATTACATTGAATACAGTTAAATACATAAAAATACATATTGAATACATGAAGTAAGGTCATCTATAATGCAAAAACATATGAATACATACTGCAGATACATTTGAATACATATATACATCTGAATACATAAATTATATTAATTAAAAAAATAAATGAATACATTCATGGAATACAGCGAGACAGTGAATACAATGAAATACATGAAATATAGCGAGATACATTGAAATACAATGAAAAAAAGACGGTGAATACAATGAAATACATGGAATATAGCGAGATACATTGAAATACAATGACAAAAAAGGTAACATGCTCTTCAAGTTCCTTAGCCCCAAACTCCGTCCACAATCCACCGGTATCCAGACCGCTACCATGTGGGGCATCGCTGCCGGTTAAACATATTTAAATATTTGGTGCCAAACACAAACGGATGATATAATTGAGCTGGTTTCGATAGCTCGAGGGCAATTTTGAATCTTTTTCCGTAATATTAAATACGTCCAAAAGTTGATTTGTCAGACGTTAATTTTTAAGGCAATAATGGTCCAATTTTTAGACGGCGAGGATAAATTTGGTACCAAAAACAAACGAAGTATATATTTGAGTTATTTTCTATAGTTCGAGGACAATTCTGACCCTTTTCCGTAAAATCTATAAACAAACATGTATTTTCCAAAAAAAGATTAGAAAGAATTCGATAAAATCTATGGCCAAACAGTGGCTTAGTTTTTATTTCATTCAAAGAATTAGAAGAATAAAATAAAACACACCTCTGTCTTTGTTTCTAAGAAAAAATAAACTAAATATAATTTTTTATATTCTATATAAAAGACACTGAAGCTTTTTTTTTTCTTCTCAAAATTTAATTTAATTTTGTTCTGGGGGACAACAATTATCACCTTAACTGTAGACAATAAATTTGCGTCGAGAAAATAAAATCAGGACCGAAAATATTGCAACAATCATAGTATTTTATTTCGAATATTATGAGTGTACAATCTCTATGAATCCTCTGATTCTTCTTTTCAATATAAATTCAAGGACCTTTGAGCTTGATCTTGAATTTGAATTTGATTTATCCGTCGCGAACACTTTGATTGTTGCCACGAATTGTATCACGAACAAGTAGCCTTGATCTTGAACGCCTTGTATTTGATTTGACTTCATTCTTGATCTTGAATACTTGAATTGTTCTTCGTTCTTGAGCTTGAACTTGATTGCTTGAAGTATGAAACTTGTAGAGAAATTTGCGGCGTTGGATCCATGAGCTCTCTCTTGCTTCTTGTTATGACTTCTGGTCCCTTTTCTGGGTTATGAAGACCCCTATTTATAGTTGTGGAAGGGAGGAGTTGTGATAAGAACAAACTCTTTCCGACCAATCAAATTGAAGTGTGACATGACCGTATTTGATTGGCCAGAACATGTCACTTGTACATGTGGCGCGATTTCATTGTCCTTTTAATGTGATTTGGCATGCCTTGTCATTTTGACGTGTGGCACGATCCTATTTGCTCTTCCGTTTGACTTGGCGTGCCACGTCATTTGACGCGTGGCACAAAACTGGGCCTCTAGGAAAATGGCATATTGGGCCTGATGAAGTGGGCTCAACACTTGTAGCCCAACTAAATGGGCTAGCCCAATGGATTAAGACTTATTTATTTAACTCATATATATTGGACTTATATAATTAATTCAATTATATTAGCCCAAATATTTATTTCGACCAATAAATCTTGAATTTAAAATATAGTTCAAAGTATTTTATGGATTTAATTTTAATAAAATTTATATGCCTCAAATAACCCCTCTTCAAGACTTGTCAAGCTTTTAAAGACAAGACTTGAAATATATAAAAAGAAATTATTACACTTCATTTATTGATTTGTTATAAAAGCTCAGTTGATCTCCTCACGTGTAGTTGTAGCCTAAGGAGAATGGAGCTTAAGAAGATGTTAGCCTTCTATATAACTTCACGTGACTGTCTCACTAATAAACTTAGTGTTCGCTTTCTTTGATCAATTATTCAATATTGATAAAGATAAGCTTCCCAATACACATGTGACAATTCTTTTGTATTTTACTTGGACTCTTTACCAAATCCTACTATAAATTAAAAGCTACGGTAGGTATTTACTTGGATAATGGATTGTCCAACTCCAAATATATTAGGGAAAATTTTCACCGCCAGTAGCTTTCCTCTATACATGGATTAGGATTCTTTATTCTTGTTGGACTTCAATACTCACTGATCCCACATTGAAATTAACCCTCTGTCGGTTGACTTTCACTCTCTATATAAAGTCGTATGCTCTCCACCCATTAACAACATCAATTTACAGTATTTGCAAGCTATTTGAGTCTAATTTTGTGGATTCGAAAACGTTATAAGCATTAACATGAAGGTAATTTCTTCTTCTTTTCTTGTACTTTTCTTTCTTGTTGTACTTGTTGTCTCTTTTTTCTTTTTAGAAGTAACTTCGTCAAACTATGAAGTCCTTTATAAGTTCGAGATAAAGGCTTTTAAAAGTTCGTGATGAAAATCTTTAAAATTTACGGCGGAAAATCATAAAAGTTCACAATGAAGACCTTTAAAATTTGTGGTGAAGCCCATAAAAGTCTGCGATGAAGATCATTAAGATTTGCGGCAGAAACCCATAAAAGCTCGCGTAAAGATCCTTAAAAGCTCGTGGTCAGGATCTCTAAAGTCCATAGTGAAGACCTTTTAAATTTGCAACGGAAAATCATAAAAGTTTGCGACAAAGACCTTGAAAATTTGTGGCGAAGACCCATCAAAGTTCGCTTAAAGATCCTTAAAAGCTCGTGGTCAAAATCTTTAAAAGTTCACAGTGAAGATCTTTAAAAGTTCGCAATGAAGACTTTTAAAATTTCTGGTGATGATCCATAAAAGTTCGCAGTAGAAATATTTAAAAGTCGGCAGTGGGACTCTTTAAAGTTCGGCACGAGCACCTTCAAATGTTCAAGACAAGCACCTTTAAAAGTTCAAAACATACGCCTTTTAAAAGTTCCGAACGAAAACCTTAAAAATACGAATGCCTTTAGAAGTTCGAGACGAATACCTTTAAAAGTTCGCAACGAAAACCTTTAAAAAAAAGTACCTTCAGAATTGTCCCGGACAACATTTTAAAATGAACTTTATATTGCACCACGCTGGCAATTTCAGATTTGCGCAGTCTCATTAAAATATTCGTATCTTGGTGTAGAAACATCAAAATTATGAATCGTTTGATTTTTTGTAAACTAGACTTCAAAATATAAGAGATGGCCAAAATTTGGGATCAAACGCTTTCATAATCGCCGCAGGTAATATTTTGAAACCAACTTTAGATTCCACCATGTTGAAAATTTCAGACTTGTTCAGCCTCACTAAGAAAATTATATCTTGGTGTATGAATGTCGAAATCATAAACTGCTTGATTTTATGAAAAATAGACTTCGAGATCTAGGACATATCCAAAATTTAAAATCAAATAGTTTGAGAATCGTCCCAGATATTATTTTGAATCAAACATTAAATTCCGATACGTGGATAGCTTCAGATTTGCGCAGCTTCACCAAAACTATCATATCTTGATGTAGCAATATCGAAATCATGAACCGTTTGATTTTCTAGAAACTAAACTTCAAGATCTAAGACATATCCAAAATTTGGAATCAAAAACTTTTAGAATCATCCTAGATATGTTTTTCAATATAACTTTAAATTCTGTCATGTTGACAATTTCGGATTTGCACAACTTCACCAAAATATCTGTATCTTGATGTAGGAATGTCGAAATTACGAACCGTTTGATCTATTAGAAAATTAACTTCCAAATATATAATATATCCAAAATTCAAAATTTAATGCCTTAAGTATAGTTTCATATTATATTCCAAAGTCAACCTCAGTTTCTGATATGCGAAAGTTCCAAATTAGCGCGACTTCACCAAAATTTTGTATCTTGGTGTGGAAGCCTAGAGATTGTAAGACCTTTTTAATTGTCAAAAATTGAATATTAAGAGCTTCATTCTCACCAAATATCTTGGGTTCAAATCTCACTGAATTTGAAACGTCGTGAAGGCTCACCAAAAAAAAAAAACTTTAAGGTTTGGCGAACGTGAGGGCATAACGGATCCCCAGACTTCAATGCAAATGATTGACAGTACTCCTAAAAGACATTAATAATTTTATCGTAGGAACATGCAATTTACCATAGCGATTTTTCCCCTTCAAAATCAGATGGGATCCAAAGTTTAACAAAAGAATGGTATCCCAGCTCGATTTTTAAATACTGATTGAATGAATGACATTCCATTGTAATTCATTCGGACAACGATTAGGGGATTATGTATCTTTTGAAATTATGCGACTGAACTCAGAATGAAACTCTAAGCTGCCTACGTACCTCGGTGAAGAGGATCAAGTCATACCGTAATTCAGAAGGGGTAGAATTATTAATTTTTTTCTTTTAATTTTTTTTTATGTCCTAACTTTTGCCTAGGCCGCCTCTTTCGAGGTTTTCAACCTAGCGAACATTCTTGTTTTTTTTTAGGTGGGCCATACACAGTTTAGACTCATGCGGGCCAGGAGTATAGGAACATGTAGTTTAGGCTCATGCGTCAAGGGGCATTCGAACATGCAGTTTAGGCTCATGCGTCAAGGAGCGTTCGAACATGCAGTTTAGGCTCATGCGTCAAGGAGCGTGGCACTTCACGGATAATACTTCTTCAAAAACTTGCCATTGATAGGGCTGATTCTCATGCCCTCTACATCAACCAGCTTGTAAGCCCCACTTGAATAAGCTTCTTGCACGACATACGGCCCATCCCATTTTGAAGTGAACTTCCCTACAGGTTTATGGGAAGTAATAATGGGTCTTCTTATGGAAAGGACTTGATCTCCCACTTGAAAGGACCTCGAGCGAACTCTTTTATTGAAGGCACGAGACAATCGAGCTTGATAACATTCAAGACTCTGTTGAGCTTCCAACCTCTTCTCATCAAGAGCCTCTAACTCTGATAATCGAAGTCGAGCATTTTCTTCATCAGTGATCCCTTCTTGAATAGCCAGTCGTAATGAAGGTATTTGACGCTCAAGTGGCAAGATGGCTCCGACTCCATAAATGAGTGAATATGGAATTGCTTGTGTTGGCGTGCGGTGAGTCGTCCTATATTCCCATAGAGCTTCTTCCATACGGTCATTCCAATCTCGTTTGGATTTGGAGACGACTTTCTTCAGCAGGTTGCATAAATTTTTGTTGAATTCCTCAACTAGGCCATTGGCGGCAACATTGTACATCGAAGAGTTATGTTGCTTGAAGTCAAAGATATCACAAATCTTGTTCATCAACCTATTGTCGAACGGCTTTCCATTATCCGTTATTATGTAACGAGGAATGCCAAATCGATAGATTATGTTTACTCAGATGAAACTTGCAACATTTTCCTTCTTTACCTCCTTAAGAGCAACATCTTCAGCCCATTTTGAGAAGTAGTCAGTTGCAGCCAAGATGTATAGGTGCCCACCAGAGGACTTTGGCAGTGGTCCAACAACATCCAATCCCCAAGCGTCAAACGACCAGGATGCAACAGTCGGGTGCAACACTTCAGGAGGTTGATGAATAAAATTCGCATGGAATTGACAAGCCTTGCATCTTCGAGCGTAGTCCAAGCAGTCTTTTACCATCGTTGGCCAATAATATCCCATCCTTTTTATATGGAAGTGGAGCTTTGGTCCAGACTGGTGCGACCCACATACCCCAGAATGTGCCTCTTGCAAAGCTTGGAGTGCTTCTTCTTCCCCTAAGCATCGCAAGAGTACTCCCTCGAATGACCTTCTGTATAGAGTGTCTTTGTAGTAAAGGAAGCGAGGTGCACGACGACGGATTTCAGTCCTTCTCCTCGTATTTTCTGGAAGTATCCCATAACACAAGTAGTCGATAATGGGTGGTCGCCATTCTTCTTTCTCAACTTCATAAACAAAGACAAGATGCTCGAGTTTATTTTCTTCACCTTCAACCTCATTTAGTGGCGGTACTACCCATTTTTGGCAGACAGTAACTTGCGCTTGATCATGCAG
The DNA here is from genome assembly GCA_005239505.1 of Nicotiana paniculata. Lineage (NCBI taxonomy): Eukaryota > Viridiplantae > Streptophyta > Magnoliopsida > Solanales > Solanaceae > Nicotiana > Nicotiana paniculata. The sequence goes on from ML320408.1 coordinate 8,631, forward strand.
GATTAACGATGAAGCTAAGGAAGCTAAAGCATCAGCCTTCTTATTTTCTTTCCTTGGCACATGCTGAATAGTCACATCATCGAGCCACCCCATTAAATTTTTAGCATAATCATGATATGGGCGTAGTTCAGGCTTCTTAACCTCGTAACTACCCAAAAGCTGATTGACCACTAACTGGTAGTCACCAAAGACTTGCAACTGCAATTGCTTCTTATCAACGGCCATTTCAAGCCCAAGTATTCATGCTTGATACTCAGCAACATTGTTGGAACATAGTTGTATCAAGGTGAAGGAGTAGGGCAAGACTTCACCTTGGGAAGTGACAAATACTACGCCAGCGCCAGCTCCCCCGCGATGCGCAGCACCATCAAAGTACATCTTCCATGGATGTTGAACTTCAACGACCATTGCGTCCTCATCAAGTAGTTCGTCAGTTAGCTCCCAGTCATCAGGTATCGGATGATCTGCCAAGAAGTCTGCCAATGCTTGTCCTTTTACAGCCTTTTGAGGGATGTACAAGATCTCGAATTGTTGAAATTGGAGATACCATCTCGCTAGTCTATCACTAAGAACAGGTTTTGACATCACGAACTTGATGGGATTTGCTTTGGAAACAAGACGGACAACGTGAGCTTGAAATTAGTGCTTCAACTTTTGAATTGAGAAGACTAGCGCCAAACAACGCTTTTCAATTGGCGAATAATTCAGCTCATTTGGTGTCATCATCCTACTCAAGTAGCAAAAGGGAGTTTTCTTTGCCCTCACTATTTTCTTGGGCCAACAATGCTCCAACAGACCTTTCTTACGCTGCAATGTATAGTATCAATGGCTTTCCAGGTATAGGAACTGCTAAAATTGGAGGCTTCATCAAGTAGTCTTTGATACTTTCGAAAGTGTTGCTAGGAGCTTGGTCCCACTTGAAAGAAACGCCTTTCTTCATGAGGCGACTAAATGGTTGGCACCTTCCAGCTAGGTTCGAGATGAATCTCCTAAGGTATGCTAGTTTTCCTTGCAGAATTTTCAATTCATGAATATCCCGAGGCTCAGGCATTTTCAAAATAGCATCCACTTTGGCTTGATCAATTTCTATCCCTCGATGTCGGACAATTAAACCAAGGAACTTTCCAGAAGTAACTCCAAAGGCACATTTCAATGGGTTCATCCTAAGTTGGTACCTCTGGAGCAACTCAAATACCATTCTCAAGTCTTTTAAGTGGTCGCCCTTCTTTCTTGATTTTACCACTAAGTCGTCAACATAGCTTTCGACATTCTTATGGTGGAGATGGTCGAAAATATTCTGCATAGCCCTTTTGTATGTAGCACCAGCGTTCTTCAAGCCAAAAGGCATCACCTTGTAGCAATAAATATCCTTGGGGGTGCGGAATGCAGTAAGCACCAGCTCTTTTAAAGCATCAACAGTTACTTTCACCCCTTCTTTAAGTTCCGGGGGAGCATCTTTCGCATCTTCATTTTCTTGAGGGTCCCCATCGTTGAAGGATATGTGATAACACGATGAAACATCGTCCAATTTCTCATCATCCTCCATTAGAGATAAAACATCATGCTCGTTTTGTGCAGTAACATGATGCGAAGAACCCACACTTTCTTCGTCTTCATCACGTTCTTTAGTGTATACCACAATGTATGGCTTCACCTTCAATACTTCATCACACGAAACCATGACTTCTGTTTGTCGCCTCAATCTAGAAGGAACCAAACTTTGGAAATCTTTAGAGACCCTCTGAATTTTGGGCAAAGCGGGTGTTCTTGTATTTTGATAATTTCTCTGGAACTTATTCACCTTCTTTAATGGACTCAATCTCTCAAATACGGAAGTCCTCACAGTTGATTTTCCAAGTCTGTCAAAAACGGAAGGCTTGTTAGAAGCGGCAGATTCATCTTCTACAGTGATATAATTGCTACTCGCCCTTCTGATGGAGATGCGCACTGGTGATGGTTTCTTGTATCCCAAACCTTCACGTGGTTGCCTCGTTGCAGCTTCTGATGGGAGGTTTCTTAACTTTGACGGCTCATCGTGATTGTATCCAGCTTTCGCAAATAGCTTGTAAGCGTTAGGATCAAAGCCTTCATCTGTTTGCTTTGGAAGGAGTGCCACATTCTGCAAACGATTTTGAGCTACAAACCCTGCAAGCATCTTCGATGACAACTTTACTGCCTCAATTCGTTTCACCGGAAGAGTTAACTCCTTTAGTGTGTTGGTTTGGAGATTAGATGATTCGGCCTCGTCTTTCTTCCTTTTAGGGACATATTGGAGCTTAGGACTTATTTTCTTTCCATAAGATGCAATATCCCATGTATGAGATTTATTCACGTTGGGTTGTACCTCCTCAGTAAAAACTTTGGCTTTACCGATAGTTACCTCAGCTCTTTTAGCTATGGGCTCGTCATTCTTGCTTTTTATGTCATCATCAACTTTTAGCTCCTTCACAATGTGGTTTTTCAAGTAGAACTTTGCATCAGCGAAGTGTGACTCTGCCTCAGTGAATGGCGCATCATCGGCAATTATCGTCTTCTCGACTTCACCCTCGTAGTATTTTAAACATTGATGGTAGGTCGACGGAACTACTTTATTCTTATGTATCCAAGGCCTTCCAAGCAAGACATTGTATGAAGTTTTCGCATCTATCACATGCAGTCATGCACTTGATTGCATATCTTCAATCGTTATTTCTAGCCTGATCGCGCCTATGGCTCTTTGTCTCCCTTGGTTGAATCCTTCGATCATCACACGACTTTCTGAGAGTTTGTTCATGGGAATACCAAGTTGTTTCACAGTGTGAATTGGCAAAATGTTCACTGAGGATCCTCCATCAACGAAAATTCGGTTTACCCTTTCGTCACGCATATAGACAACCAGGTACAATGGGCGGTTATGAGGAGTGTCACCTAGCAGAAGATAGTCACTTGTGAATGTGACTTTTTCCTCACAAGCATCAACTTCTTGAGTAGTGGAGTCGATGAGATTTTCCGAAAATGGTGCCTATGGTAGGCCATCACTCATTTCTTTCCCTTCGTCAGTATGGCAACAAGAGGCATCAGTACCCCCATGGGAAATATTTGTGCAGAACCAACTTGGTACAAATTCCTCCAAGGTCACTAGATGTCGTGGCTTCTGAGGGTGGTGCACCTCCACTTTCGCTTCCTTTAAGTGCTTAACTGGGTTCCATCTCCTAGGTATTTTCACCATAATGCTCCTTGTTGGTTGTTCCATTGATCCTTTTCAGGGCTCCTTTTGTGGCGTTTACGACGAGTTACCAACGTCCAACCTCCATTGTCTTCAGGTTGATGGTCTTCAACTTTGTGGTTTTCCAGTAATTCATCTTTACTTTCTTTAAAACCGCATAATTCATCCAGACTGAATGAGCCAAAGGTGATAGAAACTTGGTTTGTGCTTTCTTTCTCATCTTCAAGCACGATCTTCTTTTCACGAACCAAGTCCATAAATTTGTCCTTGAAGACAAAGACTTCTCCAGAGGGTGGCTCACGAGTCGATGGTACTGGCAATAATTTGGGTCATTTTTTCTCCCAGCTTCATTTGGCCACTTCATCTCAGGGAGCTCAATGAGATTTAACTTGAGGAGTTCTTCAAAAATAGCCGGCACATCAGAATCCAGAAATGGGTACTCTTTATCTTGCATTCTCTTAGAGTCAACTTTCCACTTGGATTATCTTGAAACGGAGTGGATCTCATACTCTGCTTCTTGCTGACTTTCGTCGCGAACTTCGTAGGTGATGTGCTGACATTCTTAGCTTCTTTATTTTCGGATCTTGGTATAAAATTTCTCCATTTTCTGACTTCTTTCTTGTCATTCCCTTTGCGAGGTTCATAGATAGGCAGCCTTTCATTTCCATCGGAGGCCATGCTCAACTCCATGTCATGGGCATGAGTTGCAAGTTCTTCAAATGTGCTAGGCTTGATACCTTGCAAGATATAACGCAATACCCAATGCATACCTTGGATGCAAATCTCTATGCCAGAAGCTTCACTAAGCCTGTCTTTACAATTGAGGCTTGCATTCCTCCAACGATTAATAAAGTCGACAACTGGTTCACTTTTTCGTTGACGAGTATTTGTGAGTTCTATCATACTCACAATATGTCTCGTGCTATAAAAGCGATTGAGGAATTCTTGCTCTAATTGATCCCAGCTATTAACAGATCCAGCCTCGAGGTCCGTGTACCAATCAAAAGCATTTCCTTTTAATGAGCGGACAAACTGCTTAATGAGGTAATCTCCATAAGTTCCAGCATTGTTGCATGTCTCAACAAAGTGCGCCACATGTTGTTTTGGATTGCCTTTGTCATCAAACTATTGAAATTTTGGAGGTTGATAGCCAGTGGGAATCTTCGACATATAAATCCTTGCAGTGTACGGCTTCGCGTATGTAAGGGAAGACTTGGCATTTGATAGTTCCTTCGATGAACTCCTTCAGTTGATCGATTGGAATCATCCCTTCAAACGAGATAGGGATAGCCTTATTGGATGCAACTTGTCTTGGGGGAGGATCAATCTCTTGAACTTCTGGGAGTTTGCCAGGTGCATGGGTAGATTCTTCTTCCATCAAGATTCCGACCCTGTCTGTTAGCTTGTCAATTTTAGCATCTTGATTTTGCATGCATTTAGTCAAGCTAGCGATTGCTTCCGTTAAGTTTGCCAACTGCTCCTCCACAGATGAAGTGTTTGTCACCATGGCTTGCATGATTGTTGCGGATGATGGAGAGTAGCACGGATTTTCACACAGATTGATCCTTGATTGGATCACGCTCTGTGGTGTAAGTGAGAAGGATCCATCACTTGAAGTGTCATAATCTCCCTTCACAGAAGAGTGCTTGGATCCGGAGAGGTCAAGCAGAGCAAGAGTCTTCTTGATCTTTTCAGTAACATCGCCTCCTCCTTCCGGTGCATTTGTGGAAGATCTTGCTCCTTTTGAAGATGAAGATCTGAAAACATGGGTAGATGCGGATGGCACTTGGGGTGCTTGTAGTCCTAACGAGTTTGCTTTGCTCCTCTTAACTGGCCCAAAGCTTCCAAAGGTAACTCCGAGTATGTTTTCCACATCAGCATAGAACCTGGAATTAGCAGCCTTGGCGGAAATTGAACTGGAGTTGATTTTCTTAGAAGCCATTTCGTTGTTCTTGAACTTTGATGGTTGAAAAGTTAAGATGAGAGGTAGATATTGTCCCACTGGGCATGCCAGAATTTGTAGACAATAAATTTGCGTCGAGAAAATAAAATCAGGACCGAAAATATTGCAACAATCATAGTATTTTATTTCGAATATTATGAGTGTACAATCTCTATGAATCCTCTGATTCTTCTTTTCAATATAAATTCAAGGGACTTTGAGCTTGATCTTGAATTTGAATTTGATTTATCCAATTGTATCACGAACAAGTAGCCTTGATCTTGAACGCCTTGTATTTGATTTGACTTCGTTCTTGATCTTGAGTACTTGAATTGTTCTTCGTTCTTGAGCTTGAACTTGATTTCTTGAAGTTTGAAACTTGTAGATAAATTTGCGGCGTTTGATCCACGAGCTCTCTCTTGCTTCTTGTTATAACTTCTGGTCCCTTTTCTGGGTTATTAAGACCCATATTTATAGTTGTGGAAGGGAGGAGTTGTGAAAAGAACAAACTCTTTCCGACCAATCAAATTGAAGTGTGACATGGCCGTATTTGATTGGCCAGAACATGTCACTTGCACATGTGGCGCGATTTTATTGGCCTTTTAATGTGAATTGGCATGCCTTGTCATTTTGACACATGGCACGATCCTATTGGCTCTTCCGCTTGACTTGGCGTGCCACGTCATTTGACGCGTGGCACAAAACTGGGTCTCTAGGAAAATGGCATATTGGGCCTGATGAAGTGGGCACAACACTTGTAGTCCAATTAAATGGGCTAGCCCAATGGATTAAGACTTATATATTTAACCCATATATATCGGACTTATATAATTAATTCAATTATATTAGCCCATAATATTTATTTCGACCAATAAATCTTGAATTTAAAATATAATCCAAATTATTTCATGGATTTAATTTTAATAAAATTTATATGCCTACATTAACAATAGTACTAGTTCTTACAAAATAAGAGGTTTGATAATATTTGGTTGAAATTTGATGAAAAAAAAGTTTTTCCAATTGTAGTTGAAAAAGGATATTGTTTTGAATTTAAATATTATTGCCAATTCTAATTGCAACTATTATTAAAGTGACGCAAGACAAAACACTTTCTAGTACTATCCAAGACACCGGCTTCTATACATAATTAAACATTAGAAAAGACATAGATAGTTTTTAGATGTAAATTTTTTGGTGAAAATATTTTTCTCATGACACAAAATACATCATTAGTAAAGAGTTATTTCCAAAACAGGTGTGCGTGCTAACTTGTGTGCACACAAAAAGTGGGGAGACTTTCTCTCTCTAAAATTATCCCCTTCCCCTAGATGGCCTCACTCCCCCCCCCCCCCCCCCCCCCCCCNACACTACAATTTTCGACCCACTGGATAACATTTCAACTCCGAAGGAAGTTGAATCAACTCCAAAAGAAAAGGTTAACACTTTTAAGGAAATACTAGCGGATAAGAACTTGACAAAGTCAAGCACATACAATTATCAGTACCACCAACTGGAGACAACTCTAAATTCAACCCAGATGATACAACCGGACCCATCATTCTCAGCCAAGAACAAAAGAACAAATTCTAACACCTGTGGAGTTTCTCATTAATCATCAAGATCTTTGGGAAGAAAATTCTCCATCACCTGCTAAAACACAAGTTATAGCACCTACGGAACCCCAGAGAATAGCTAACGCTGATAGATATAGGCTGAGATTTCTTTGTGGTGAAATTTGGAAAAGAAAAGAACATGATGACTACATTGCACAGAGGCCCATGGTTCGTAATGGTACACTTCCTCTCCGTCAGAAACTGGGAACCGAACTTTGTTCTGGTGGAATAAAAAAACACGCTACTGCCATCTAGATCCGACTGCCCCAATTACCTACAGATTTCTACGTCAAAACGATCCTATAAAGGGTGGAGAAAAGGGTTGGAAGGCTGTTGAAAATCGATACGTGCACCTCTGCATCCAGGTACCCATCGAGGTACCGCTACAAATGATGGTACTCATTGGGGAACATAAACAACCAATTGAGTACAAAGGAGGGGGCATCCTGTGCAAGGGGTGTGGGCGATTGGGTCATCTACTCAAGAAGTGCCCAAATCAACAACAAATAGGGGCGAAGGACACAGCAGATTCATCGTCGTCAAGTCACAAAACCAATAAAGAGGATGACTAGAAGGTGGTGGAATTCCCATGGAAAGAAAAATGGAAAGGGAGAATGGAATTTTCAAAAATCAGGCACGACCAGAGGCCATAAAGAACAAAGCGGGGAGCGGAAAGCGGCCATCAGACTTAGGTATGTTCTCTGTCCTTAGTAATTTAGATGATTTTGAGGGTGGAAGCAGGGTTGTGGAACATGGCAGTGCTGAGGCTATAGGAATTATGGGCCAAACAAACAAGCCCAAATCACGCCACACGGGCCTTGTATACATAGGCCCCAACAAGATAGGCATCTTAGGTCGCATGGGCCCACGACACAACTGTCTGAGCCTACATAGCACAGCTCAAATCGAATGCATAATTCACAGTCCGTGCCGAGTAAAAAGCAAACATCGGGCACGTTCCCCCTCACTTACATACCTAACGCATCGCACGCGGCCCAAGAGGGAAAACACGCACCCATTTCGGGTATGGAAAATATCCACCACTGGGGCTACACCTGATCTCTCTAACAACACCACTAACACAGTGCAAAGGGAGAAAGATTCAATTAATCTCTTTCACTCCCCCTCTCACACTATAACCAACCTTGTGTCCCATATCTCTCAACTGATTTGACTAACGTCGTCGCCTCTCAAAGGTTTCTAATGATGGAAAATCTTCATGCACGGAAACCCAACGGAGAAGACCCTTGTTTAAAGAGAAATGAGGGCACAATTGAAAAGGTAACTCCAATACCTTTCTAGATAATAACAATGGAGGGGGAATAAAACAACCCCAAAACAGCAGCAACATGCAAGACCAAGGGGAGGACCAAATCTGAGAAGGGTTCCATCCATCCCACTCCTCATGGATCACATTCCAACCTCATGGTTAGAGATGGAATTGCAGGGTATTAATTTTCCCTTGAACTTCTCAATAGGGACAGTACCCATCTCAGTGGTAATCCAAAACCCCCACTACCTGGCCAAACTGGTCACAACCAGCCTGAACCAATCCTTGTTGAATTATGGGATCCAACTGTGGTTGGAAACTCTCACGCTAGCCCAATTTGCACTGAGCCACCAAACAATGACAATAGATCAACTGAGTCTTCTCATGCAGCAGATAAGACACACTCTCTCCATTTTCCTACTAGTCTCTCTAGGGGAGGGGATCCCCATCCCACCCTTCTCCCCATGGACACCAGTGAGGACAAGAACCCCATCTCCAAAGATAGGGTCGCAAAATGTCCATGAGCACCTAAAAGCCACCAACATAGAATTAGAGGAAATGATAGCAAGCCTGGGAGTGACAAATACCAAAGCGGTGCTTGGGCTTGGGGGAGAAATGCTTATCGTACTTTGCCCAAGGAGCATGGTAATGTGTGGAGTAAGCTTAAGATCAGCCTTAGAGACAAAATCAAGAGACTCAGCTATGAACCTAAAACCAGTAATGGCCCAGTTAACTCCTCGGGATCGTCAGGGGATGGAGAACATAAAGAGCCCAATATTGAAGGGGAAATCCAAATGCCTGAAAAGGAAGCCACAAACCAACCCAAGGTTACTGATGGATTTCATAATCTGGAATGCTATAGGGGCTAACAGTGGGGAATTTAAGAGATATTGTTCAGTGATGGTTAAGCTGCATAAACCTGCCATGCTGGTCCTCTTGGAAACAAGATGACTGAGCACAAACACCTCATTCAGGAGCTGGGATTCACAGGGCAAAGTCAAAAACTTGTTGTGGGCTTGTCAGGAGGCATTGTCATTATGTTGAAAGATGACATTCTTAAGATTGATGAAGTCTCCACCACTCCCCAGGGCATCAATGTCATGGTCAAGGTAACTCCCTCTTCCGCCCCTTGGATTTTCACTACTATTTATGCCAGCAATACTTATGCTAACAGAAGGGCCTTATGGGATCGACTTAAACCTATCTCTGATGGTTACAATGGTAGATGGCTAGTAGGGGGATATTCTTAAGGGCAAGAGATAAACAAGGGAGAAAATGCATCTCTGCCCCAAGAGCTCACTTGTTCTGGCACTGCCTGAACCACTATAAGCTCATTGACTTAGGTTTTAAAGGGCGTAAATACACTCGGACAACATGAGATATAGGATTAGGAGTTAATTAATCCTTGAAATATTAGATAGGTGATTTTCCAATGATGAATAGATCCAGGATTACCTTTCCAGTAATGTGAGCCACCTCCCTAGAACACACTCTAATCACTACCCTATGTTGATCAGCTTGTGGCCCAATGCTCTCAATAAAACCTCCAAACTTTTTAGGTTTGAACCCATGTGGTGTAGTCACCCGTCATTCACCAACATTGTTCAGCAGACTTACGAAGGATGTGGTATCCTGGAAAGGGGTAATGCCCAGTTCCAGGCCTAGGCGATAACCTGGAATAGGATTCTGTTTGGTAATATATTCTATAAGAAGAAGCACATTATGGCCAGACTTGGGGTATCCAGAAATATAATGCCTACCCCTTTAGTACCTTTCTCCAGAACCTATAGGGCCAACTTCAGAAGGAATACTCCTCCATTCTCAAGTGTAAATATGCCTTTTGGAAAACTAAGTCTAGGGTCAATGGGCTGATGGAGGGTGATGCTAATACTAGATTCTTCCATACTTCAACTCTCAATAGGAGGAGAAGGAAAAAAATCATGGCCTTATAGGATAAAGTAGGGAACTGGATTGAGGGGCAACAGGAAATCCACGATGTCGTTTACCACTCCTACTCCAAGCTGTTCACCTCAGAAAACATAGACTCCCCCACTCCCTAGAAGAGCATAGTCTATGATGTCCACACACTGTCCAGTAGGGAGAAAACTACTCTGAGTGCTCCCCTTAGGAGTAGTGAAATAAAGGCAGCCATGTTCTCTTTCAAACCCACTAAGGCCCCGAGACCTGATGGTATGCACCCTTTTTTTTTACCAAAGATAATGGAATATCCTGGAGAGCAAGGTGACTTAGTTCTATAGCTAGACCTTTAACACCCTAGTAATGAAGTCTGAAGTTAATAAAACCTACCTATGCCTGATTCCAAAGTGTGCCAATGCCACAATCCTTAAGAATTTCAGACTTATTGGGCTATGCAACACTATGTACGAGCTGATTAACAAAATAATTGTCAATAGAATCAAGCCAGTCCTTCCTTCCATCATCGACCCAAGTCAGGCAAGTTTCCTGTCCAACAGAAGGGCCAGTGATAATGCAATCATAGTTCAGGAATACATTAGTCACTTTACCAAGATGAAAGGGAAGAACGCTCACATGATACTCAAAATTGATCTAGAAAAGGCATTTGGCATACTAGAATGGTCCTTCATCAGAGACACCTTGGTGTCTTTTGGCTTTCCCGACAATTTGACCAATTTAATCATGTCATGCATTTCTTCAAGCTCTATTTCTGTCCTGGTAAATGGGGGCAGGACTGATTTCTTCCAGCCTAGTAGGGGTACGAGATAGGGAGACCCTATGTCACCGTAGTTTTTCATAATATGTATGGAAAGGTTATCAAGGAGCATTGAGACTCAGATGCATTAAGGGGATTGGTTTCCCATCAAAATCAGTCACTCTAGGCCTAAAATCTCACACATTTTCTTTGCTGGTGACCTAACTTTGTTTGCTAGGGTAAACACCAAGAATTGTGCCACAATCATGGATACTCTGCACCATTTCAATAGCCTATCAGGTCAAAGTCCAAAGTTGTCTTCTCCAATAACTGGCAACATGATACCGTAGATAACTTAGTAAGGACTCTGAATATCAAGCCTAACTCTTCCTTTTGAAAATACTTAGGATTTCCAATTTTTCATACGAGACCAACCAATAGAGAATTCCAGTTCATCATAAATAGCATGCAAACTAAGCAAGCTGGTTAGAAACTAAATTCCTGAACATGGCTGGGAGAACTACTTTAGCTAAGTCATCACTGGAATGCATTCTTAACCATGTCATGCAGTGCATTAGGTTACCTGCCCAGGTGTGCAACCAAATAGATAGGATTCAGAGGAATTTCATATGGGGAACCACTACTGAGAAGAAGAAAATGCATCTGATTAAGTGGGGCATCATTACTAAGCCTAGAGAAACAAGGGGTTTTGGTATGCATAAAGCTGACCTTAGAAATACTGCCAGTCATGCTAGTTTGGTGTGGAGAATTTTTAACAACCCTCATGCCCAATGGGCCAGAGCGTTGTTCCACAAACACTGTAATAGAAATCACCATGGCAGGCACGTTGCCTCTAAAACCTGGACTAGCATCAGAAATAGGTGGAAAGTGTGTAGAGATACTAATAGGTGGATAGTTCATAAAGGTGATAAAATAAACTTCTATAATGACAGATAGATCCAAAACTTAGAACCCTTTAGAGCTTTAATCAGTGGCCCCTTAACAGGGGAGAGGAGAACAGAACTCTGCCCACATGTCTTCTAAGTGGCTAGTTCATCCACAGCAGGCTTCCCTTTAACATCCCTGGAAGTTTCCTTGCTAGTATAAACTCCACCATCTCTAATGCTAACCCACTTAGTATAGACAAAATGGTGTGGAACAGGACCCATAATGGTCTATTCTCCACTAAATTTGCCTATGCAATGATCCTTGACCAATCTGAAGATTTGCACTGTAGTCCAGGCCGAAAACAAGGTGCCTAACAAGATAAATGACTTCATGTGGTTGCTGACTCATGACAGACTTCCCACTACAAAGCACCTGCAAAATAGGGGGATCAATCTGAATCCCAGGTGCTTCTTATGTGATAAAGAGGATGAATCAGTAGGGCATGCCATGGTTAGTTGTGAGAATGCCAAACGTTTTTGGGACAACCTACCCCACATGAGCTTAAATAACCTTAGAATCAACATCATTCTGAATAAGTAGAACAACTAGGGTTGCACCGATAATACTCTCCACAACAAAAAATTCAACTTACTCCTCAAATAGGGAGAGTTTATTCCCTTTTGCCTATGGGAGATTTGGCTAACCAGAAACAACAATTGCTTCAATAGAAAGAGAGAGCATGTCTCCTATAAAAATGCCATAGCAAAAACTATCGAGTTCATCCATGTGGCTGGGGATAGTAATGACATCACAACAAATCTCCTATATGTCAAGTGGCATCCTCCAACGAGAGGCCACTACAAACTCAACACAAACTCGGCAACCCTTCAAAATGGCCTTATAGGGGGAGTATGAGGAGTCAACGAAACAGGAATGGGGATTGGGTGTTGGGATTCATGGGGAAAATAAATTATGTCAATACTCTTCACTCTGAACTAACAACTTTAATGCAGAGACTAAAAATGGTTGTATCGAACAACTTCACACCATTGGAGGTTAATATATACTCAACAGAGGTAATACATGGTATCAATAAAGTCAATCTGATTTATGAGGCAATTGTATATGAATGCAAGTCACTTCTAGGAGCACTGGTGCATCCACCAGTAAACCATAGCTACAGGGAAACCAACAGGGTGGCAGACAAGCTGGCCAAGGAAGCAAGCAAGATGAATGAAGCAAGAACATACTTTTTGATAGTTCCTCCGATGTTTGTCAATGAAGCAATATGGGCAGACATCCTAGGAACTATTTTGAAAAGAAAAATAAGGGATTGTAATATTTATAATGTAGCAATAGACTATACTCTTTTTGTGGAGGCTGAGACCTCCCCGAATGTGGCTGTTGTAACAAACAGCCAAGCAGTAATATATATATATATATATATATATATATATATATATATATATATATATATATATATATATATATATATATATATATATATAGTTGTTGTTGCTAACAAAAAGAAGAGTTAGTGCCTTAAGACTGTTAACTCAAATCTAGAGAACTATTACATATAATACCTTAAGAAAAAAAAAAGGTCTAAATATACGTTAGAGATGAATTTAGTTACCTCATTTTCCACAAAAGATCGGTAAACAAATTTTAAGTGAAGAAAGTGATACAATTTTATTTTCTTGTAGGATATTATTGAATTCTAGGAATAATTTATGGGGTTTGTACTGATAAATATTCAAAATCAAGTTGTTGTTCCTAAAGCTCTTTCTTATTTTTAAGGGTACTGTTTGTCTAAATATTATTTTTACATTAAAAATGGCTATTTTCCATTACATTTAAAATACTGTAGTTGATAAAAACTTATCGGCACAAAAAATGGCCACCCCACTCAAATTTTCAAACTCAAAGTGAGAGTTGAGACTAGGGATGGACATAATACCGACCAAATCGAAAATCAGATTTAATCGATAATTTCGGTTTATTCACTTCGATTTGTTCGATTTTTTGCTCGGTTTACGTTTTATATTTTTTAAAAGTTTGGTGTTAGGTATTAATATTTCGATTTTTTTGGTTAACCGAAAAACCTAAGTTTTTAAATTATGGGTCCTATAGCCTCTGGGTTTATCTTAACTCTGAAGTCTAACATGTTAAATATGGGCCAATCATTTATTAATTGTTAGTGAATGTTGAAGCGCAAATCCAAAAATGCCACACTTTTCATAAACTCATCCAGCCCCAAAGTCACGCTACCCAAATATTAATAACCAACATGGTCATTATTCAATAAATTATGATATTTACCGGTTCCTTGATGATAACATAAATCTCTTATGTTACTTTCAGCTAATGTGCAAATCATAATTGCTATTACTAAGAAAATATTGAAATGCAAATTTAATAATAAAAAATATCCATTATCACAGATTCTTAGCAAATACAATAAGCATATATTCTAGTGCATTTGTTATTATTTTCTAATTAAATTTTATGTTATAGCTGATTACAGAGTATTGTAGGACAATATGCTAGGCACATGCATTGAGTCTCATAAACTTTGTAAGAAGTTAATTTTGAGGCTCATTTAGTGCTCAAGAAAGAAGTCCAATTTGACAAGTCTAAATCCGAAAATAACCGCAAAATACTTTGGTTCGATTTTGGTTATTAAAATCACAAATCAAAAATTGAAAAAACTGAACCGAACCGACCTCATATTGACACCACACGCTAGACTTTACGGACCTCTTCATTAGTTTTCTCATCAAGCGGAAGAGCAAAGCCCAAAATTAAAGTTTTAACCTAATTTTATATTATTTTTTTCGTAATTTTACCCACTTCGGATACAGCTTCAGTCTACACGACTGAAGTTAGAAAGTCACAATCATATGTTATGACTTCAGACGAAAACGTCTTAATTGTATGCACAAAATTGGTTGCCCTTAAGATGCATAAGTGTTAAATATATCTTAAGTGAAATTTTATATCTAAGACGTTTTAGTCTGAAATGCAGCCAATTATTAGCATGCACTTAAGACATTTTCGTTTAAAGTGCAACTTTTCCACCTAAGATGCACTTGAGACATTTTAGTCTAAGCTGCAAATTGTCGAGAAACCAAAATTGTTCTTCAAATTTAATTGTCACGATCCGAAATCCCACCTTCAGGCCGTGATGGCGTCTAACATTGAACTCACTAGACAAGCCAACGTTACTAGCAAATTCGATTTATTCCTTTATTGTTTAGCATTTTTAAAAGAGACATATAAGAACAATTAGATATGAGAAAGCGGAAGATAAGAAATTCAACATCTTAAATAATAATTCGTACAAAATTTCCTTAAACATACCCCCAAGACTGGTGTCACAAATTCACGAACAGTCTAAGATTTTTGCTAAAAAAAAAGTCTGAACAAACAATACAATTATCTCGGAAGTACAAGAGAAGACAGAGATAAAGAGGAATGAGATAGGAGGTGACGCCAAGGCCTGCGGACGCCTGCAGGGCTACCTCAGTGTCGCCTGTGGACTGAAGGACACTCCCTCGATCACTGTCCACCGGGTCCGGTACCGTAATCTGCACAACATAAAGAAGTGCAGGTGTAGCATCAGTACAACCGACCACATGTACTGAGTAAGTGCCGAGCCTAACCTCGGCGAAGTAGTGACGAGGCTAGGACACGACAAATAATAACCACCTGTGCAATTCAATAATATATAATAGAACTAACGGCAGGAAGTAAACAGTTAAGTACAAAATACGGGAAGAACATGCCAGGGTACAAAGGGGAAAAACACTTATTGAGTCACAGAACATGGCAACCGTCTAGTATCAGAATAACAACAACGAATAAATAAGGGCACGGCACCACCCTTCGTGCTTTACTCTCATTCTCACCAAAACAAGTGCACGACATCACCCTTCGTGCTTTACTCTCATTCTCACCAAAACAAGTGCACGACATCACCCTTCGTGCTTTACTCTCATTCTCACAATATCATGGCACGGCATTATCCTTCGTGCATTATCTCTCATATCATGGCACGGCATCACCTTCGTGCTTTTAGTATAAATCATGGCACGGCATCACCCTTCGTGCTTTACACTCTTCCTTACCCAACAATAATCAGAACAACAATTTGGCAAGGAAAAACCACAATACAAAATAATATTTTACAACATCCCGGCAAGGGAACAATAATAGAAATACCACCGTCCCGACAAGGGAACAATAACAGAAATATCACCGTCCCGGCAAGGGACCCAGCTATAACGAATCTCACTGAACGTACAACATAACCGAAACAATCCTCAACCGAACAACTAATCAACAGTATTCCCAGTCAAGTATTTTCCAACAATTGAATAATCTCCAAAATAGAAGCTACTTCATAACACAATGGATATCGAAGAAAAACACATATACCATAAGATATGACTCACGGGCATGCTTGACAACAAGGTATAGGTACTCGTCACCTCACCTATACATTGAACATGATAATAACACGTAGCACATATGACTCAACACCTATTCCCTCAAGCTAGGGTTAGGCCAAACACTTACCTCGATTCCAAGAATCCAAATCAAGCCTCTAGCACTGTTTTCCCTCTCGAATCCAACTCTGAAACGATAGTATCTAGACATAATCGACTCAACAATATCAATAATGACTCAATAATTCAATCCCAAAGCCTAAATATGCATTTCCCATCATTCTTCCAAAAATACCAAAATTCGACCCCGGGCCCGCTTGGTCCAAACTCGAGGTTCGGACCAAAACCCGATCACCCATTCCCCCACGAACCTGAATATACAATTTGTTCTGAAATATGACCCCTAATCGAGGTTGAACTCCCCAAAATTCCAAAAGCCCTAACTCTACCCAAAACCCCTAATTTCTACCTTTTAACCCATGATTTTAGGCCTAGAATCTGATAATAGTGGATGAAAATGAAAGAAAACAGAGTTAAGAACACTTACCTATGAAGTTATGGAGGAAAGATCTCCCAAGAATCGCCCAAGAAGAGTGGAGAAGAAGAAGTTTGGGAAAAAATGGATTTAATCCCGTAACTATTCTGTTTTTTAACCTTAAGAAATCACTGGGCTAATTTACTCTACGCGGTCGCGGAAAGGGAGTCGCAATCGCAGAGAGTACTGGTTTCAGACTTACGCGATCGCGAATAAGGGATTACGATCGCAGAGAACAAGAACGTGGGCCCATGCGATCGCGAACAAAAGATTGCCTTCGCATAGAACAAATTGTTGCCCAGCCCCCAACCCCACAAAAGACTTACGCGATCGCGAACATAGGGGTGCGATCGCGTAGAGATAAACCCTAAGGCTCCGTGTTCACACTCGGCTCTTTGCGATCGCGTAGAGAAAATTGACCCCCTTCCCAAAATGCACATCGCGATCGCGTGCAACACACCGTGATCGCGGAGAAGAAATGTCTGGACACCAGATACAACCTAAAACACCAGATTTTCCAACTCTTTTGCACGAAGGATAATGCCGTGCCATGATATTGTGAGGTAAAAGCACAAAGGGTGGTGTCGTGCACTTGTTTTGGTGAGAATGAGAGTAAAGCACGAAGGGTGATGTTGTGCACTTGTTTTGGTGAGAATGAGAGTAAAGCACGAAGGGTGATTCCGTGCACTTGTTTAGGTGAGAATGAGAGTAAAGCACGAAGGGTGATGTCGTGCACTTATTTTGGTGAGAATGAGAGTAAAGCACGAAGGGTGGTGCCGTGCACTTGTTTATTCCCTGTTGTTATTCTGATACTAGACGGTTGCCATGTTCTGTTACTCAATAAGTGTTTTTCCCCTTTGTACCCTGGCATGTTCTTCCCGTATTTTGTACTTAATTGCTTACTTCCTGCCGTTAGTTCTATTATATATTATTGAATTGCACAAGTGGTTATTATTTATCGTGTCCTAGCCTCGTCACTACTTCGTCGAGGTTAGGCTCGGCACTTACTCAGTACATGAGGTTGGTTGTACTGATGCTACACCTGCACTTCTTTATGTTGTGCAGATTACGGTACTGGACCCGGTGGACAGTGATCGTGGGAGTGTCCTTCAGTCCACAGGCGACACTGAGGTAGCCCTGCAGGCGTCCGCAGGCCTTGGCGTCACCTCTTATCTCATTCCTCTTTATCTCTGTCTTCTCTTGTACTTCCGAGACAGTTATATTGTTTGTTCAGACTTTGTTTTTAGCAAAAATCTTAGACTGTTCGTGAATTTGTGACACCAGTCTTGGGGGAATGTTTAAGGAAATTTTGTACGAATTATTGTCACACCTCCTTTTTCCGACGCAGGGTTGGATACGGGAGTTTTTCCACTTTAAGTGACACTATACGGATTTGGGATTTAGTTTTAGATTTCAGAGTTGCCACCCGAATTTTTTACGGTGTTCCGGGACACCATTTATTTATTGAAATCCCAAACCGAGGAAATTTGACTCTGTTTTAATTTGTCTGCGACCAGAAATCCGAGTAAGGAATTCTGTTAACCCGGGAGAAGGTGTTAGGCATTCCCGAGTTCCGTGGTTTTAGCACGGT
>ML320411.1:0-14157 GCA_005239505.1 Nicotiana paniculata
GTCGAAGGATATCGCTGAAATTCATTCATTGTTACATGAGTTGGTTAAAAACCTTACAACGAGCAAGTCTACTCCAGTGGAATTCCGACGATTGAGTGGCGAGGATCCAGAGGTATGGATTTCTCAGGCGGAAGACTTTGAATTCTATGGCACATCGGAAAACAACAAATTACTACGTGCATCTACTACGCGCATCTACTAAAAAGAGAAGATTATTGGCCCCTCCATTTATGTTGCTCTGTTCGATGATGAATTCAGATAGAAATTCTTGTTGCCCGGTTCTTCAAAAAGTTGAAGCTTTAAAAAAAATTAGAAATTTCATATTATTGCTGATAATATTAGTTAAAGATTAAAGCTGAAACTTAAAAGCCCTATGAACACCCACTCGAGTTCGAAGCTTTAAATTTCAAATTGAAGAATATAAAGGTTATCTTATTCTGTTTTTATTTCCACTTGATTTTGCTCTTCAATTTCATATATGTGAAATAGGTTGGATCCAGGCTTCAATTGTAAACTGAAGTGTTTAATACAACTTCTATCTCGCTCAAGAAGGACCATTATCTACCTGTAAAATATTTTGCTTGATGATCTTATGGAGTCCGAGATCGAAAGATAAGAATACTTTCATCTATTACATTTGCAAAGTTGTTCAATAAGAATTTTGTATATTATTTGCTTTATCCAGTTTAACATAAACTTTCTTTTGCATCATTGAATTTGTTTTGATTGACTTTTTGATAAGTAATCTTATTGACAACACCTAGGGGGAACTGTCTAGGCACGAAATTATTTGGATTTGATACCTCAATTATGTATGGGATAAATGAACTCCGGTACAAATTATCTATTATTTGCAAAAGACGCTTCACACTAATAGTCAAATTATTTAGACATTTATAGTGTAAAGAATGTAAGAGTTCTACTTTCCTTTGAAGAATTTATGAGTTCTTTCNTCTGCACAAGTCGTAAATTCTTTTCTGTTAAAAATCCGTTGTTTACAGCAGTCCATCAAGCCAAGCCACTTTTGGTGGTGTTTTTGTTTTCCACATTGTCCTCTAAGCCTATTTGCACCTGTTTATGACCTGTCTTCTTAGCAGTACGTTAAACAGTAATCTTAGTTCTTACGAAAAACTAACCATCCCCATCTTCGTCCACTGTAGGGTAGCCCTACTCATTTTTATACTCTAATAGTGCATTACTCTAATAATCTCTCAGTCATTGATTTTCCTCTATCAGGGAATACTGATACTTATTAGATACATAATTTCTGTTGAAGATTCCATTGGTTAATGAAACTTTTTTTTTTCCACTTATGGAGTGGTATCTCTGGTAAGTGTTTTAACCAGTCTAGTTGCAACCTGTCTGTCAATTGTAGTTCTTGAGGGCATTGAAGCCAAAGAAAACCTACTTTAAAACGCATTATTGCTGGATTGTAATATCTTCCTATTTCATGTTAGTATTTCCTGTTCATTTTAGCATTATATTTACCAGTTTTAATACTGTCTGTGTATCTAATGAAGGATGTTATTGCACTTACCAGTTCAAATATATGTTTGGTGCTAATTTTTACATAGCTTCTAAATTTATCAATTTTCTTTTTGGAGGCTTAAATTGAGGGATGTTTGAATAAGCAAGGAAGTTTTTCTTTTGTGAAATTTGAGTCATGTTTTACTTTTGGAATGGATCGAGTGCAAGTTGCCATACACATCATAATAGCATAGGTGTAACAAGTCTATTATTAAGGTATACCAGATACAAAAATAACTCTGCTCGATTTTTTAGTCTATCTATAAGAGGAGATCATATGAAAAACGTAATCGATTCTTTCGTTTCTTTGGGACACTAGCCATCTGCTGGGAGTTTCGGGTTTAAAATGTTATTTGCTTAACCTAATACTACTAGGCCTACTTTTCTAGAAGGTGAAGCATGATGCTCATATTTGGCTGCTAAGTGCCTCTCCAATTGTAAAAATGGATTGACCTACTCTTAAATATCCAGTCAAAAAAGGTGTTATTTTTATCTACGAAACAACAACGACAAGTTTTGAAAATAATGCTACAAACATGTTCATCAAAAGTGTATGTGACAGCTAGAATATATATGAAAGTTAGAAGCTGCAACAATGCCCACTATTGCAGAAAGGTAAATCAGTGTTTTAATTTAGTCGGATGCTTCCTCAACTCCCTGGCTTAAGCATTGTTTTTGTTTTCTTACTCTTTTTTTCCTTAGAGTGCAGGTGGTTTTGCACAGTTAATCCGTTCGATTGCATCAGTACTGGATGAGACAATAAGGATGAAAGTCCGCACTCTTCTTCCATGAATTTTCAAATGTGTTCGTCATCCGCGTAGTGCCGTGAGATTAGTTGATTACTACCAAAGCCTAGTCAATAAGGTTGGTTATGGTTGAACTATAGTATTCGAGATCTAAGTGTACTTTTTTCTTCATTTGAACACAATATTTTACCAAAAAGTGTCATGTTGTGTCCATGTTGTACATAATACTCTTTTCCTTGTGGTTACTTATTTCGATGTCAATAGGGAGTATAATTTCTACTAGCCCCAGCATTACACAATATCAGCATGAAAGAAAACACTTGCTAAATATTTAGCATGTTGGGCCTGCGCAATTGCAGGGGCATCTGTATCTAGTACTTGACCATAAAAAAGATAAACTTCTTAAAATTAATCATTGGTTGTATTAGTTTAATCAAACAATATGTACTCCAATTGTTTAGTTCATTTGTTGATTAAATTATTCATTTATTTTCTAAATAAATTAGTTAGTAGGAGTTTTTTGACTAATGTGACATGACTTCTTTTAACAGATCAAGACCAAGAACTTGAAGTTTGAAGAACCTATCTTTGAAGAATGTGCGAAGCAAGTTGAAGCATTATACGATTTTTGTTCTGTTAGCAGTGGTTTAAAGATGTTGTCATTTGTACATTGTGCTATAATTCTAATGTTATTAAGAAATGAGAGCAAAATATAACAATATACTAATTGAGACAAAATAAATATGAGGGATAATGATTTTATTATTTCTTTTCTTGGTATATCTTTCATAGGGTTAAAAGTTCCTTATTTATAAAGGTACAAATTCATTCGCTAGTTATAAGTTAATGTACTTCTTAATTGAGTACATGAATACAAAGTAGGTTAAATGGACAGACAAATGCATTCATCTCATTTATAACACTCCTCCTTGGATGTCCATTTAAAAGATAATGTGCCTCGTTAAAACCTTACTAGGAAAACCTAGTGGGAAAAAGCCTAGTGAAGGAAAAAGAGTACACATATCTTGTAATACGCATTGAGTGATGCCTCATTAACAACCTTACCGGAAAAATCCACTTGGGACAAAACCTTGGTTAAGGGAAAAAGAGTGCAGCGCGTATTATACTCCCCCTGACGAAAGCTTTATTTGATATCTCGGAGACGATTCATTCCAATCTTATGTCTCAGCTTCTCAAATGTTGATGTTGGCAATGACTTAGTGAATAAATATGCTAGATTGTCACTTGAACGGATTTGTTGAACATTTATCTCACCATTTTGCTGAAGATCGTGTGTGAAAAAGAACTTTGGTGAAATATGCTTTGTTCTGTCTCCTTTGATATATCCTCCTTTAAGTTGAGCTATGCAAGTAACATTGTCTTTATACAATATCGTTGGAATCTTCATTTTTTTAAAAAGACCACGCAATTATTGAATATGTTGAGTCACTGAACTCAACCATACACATTCTCGACTAGCTTCATGAATAGCTATTATCTCTGCATGATTGGAAGATGTAGCAGCTAAAGTTTGTTTTGTTGAACGCCATGAAATAGTTGTACCCCCACAAGCAAATAGATAGCATGTTTGATATCGGCCTTTATGTGGGTCAGACAAATAACCTGCATCTGCATAACCGATCTACTGTGAATCGGAATCATAAGCATAAAATAATCTCATATCAATAGTCCCTCGGAGGTATCTAAAAATATGCTTAACACCATTCTATTGTCTAATTATTGGAAAGGAACTAAATCTTGCTAATAAACTTACTGCAAAAGTTATATCTGGTCGAGTATTATTTGCAAGATATATTAGTGCCCCAATTGCATAAGATATGGAGTTTCGTCACCAAGAAGCTCTCCATCATTTTCGTGAGGCCGGAATAGATCTTTATCTATATCAAGTGATCTCACAACCATCGGGGTACTCAATGAATGTGCTTTATCCATATAAAACGCTTTACGATATTTTCGGTATAAGTTGATTGATGGACAAAAATTATATCTTTCATATGCTCAGTTTGTAGACCAAGACAAAAAAATTTCTTTCCAAGATCTTTCATTTCAAACTCTTTCTTCAAACAATCTACTGCTTTTGGAAGTTCCCCAGGAGTTCCAATGATATTTAGATCATCAACATACACATCGATTATAACAAATTCAGATCCAGACCTTCTAATAAATACACAAGGACAAATTTGATCATTCTTATACCCTTCTTTTAGAAAATACTCACCCAGGCGATTATACCACATTCGCCCTGATTGTTTCAATCCATATAAGGATTTTTGAAGCTTTATTGAACAAGTTTCATGTGATGACCCAAGGGTTCATTATATAAAATTAGAATCCGTTCCATGATTAATAGCCATAAAAAGACTAAAATTAAATAACTTGATTTGCGTGCGCATTCCAGGCGTGAAACTGGAAAGCTTTTATGTGGAAATATGAGAAATAGTGATTTTTAGAATTTAAATTTGATAAAAGTTGACTTTGGTCAACATTTTGAGTAAACGGAACCGGATCCGTGTTCCGACAATTCCGGGAGGTCCGCAGTAAAATATGGGACTCGGGCGTGTGCCCGAAAATGAATTCCGAGGTCCCAAGCCTTAGAAATCAATTTTTGAAAGAAATTGTTCTGCTAAAATATTTATGATTTAAAGAAAAGAAATAATGTTTGAAATCATTGGTATCGAGTCCGCATTTGGTTCCGGAGCTCCGTACAGATTTGTTATAATATTAAAAGGTTAACTGTGAAATTTGGTGAAAACGAAGTTCGTTTGACGTGAATCGGACATCCGGTTGAAGAGTTATGAACTTTAAGAGTTCTTGTTGAAAATGATGAGTTTTGAGGTTTAATTCATAATTTTACATGTATTTTCATGAATTTGATCGCACGAGCAAGTCCGTATGATATTTTTAGACTTGCGTGTATGTTTTGTTTGGCCCCGAGGGCTCCGGTGAGTTTCGGATAGCCACGGGGTGTTTTTCACTTAAAAATAACTGTTGTTTTTTCATTATCTGGTGTCTAGGTATTTTGTCCTTTGCGATCATATAGGAACGTTTGTGATCGCATAGAGTAAAGTTTGAGGCCCTGTTTGGAACATTGTGCGAAAGCAGCACACAGTGTGCGATCGCATATCACTGACCAGGCTACCCTGTGCGAACACACATATTTACCCACTATCGCACTGCCCCAGCCCCCTTACCTTGTGCGATCGCACATATTTACCTGCGATAGCATAGGGCCCCGTCCTGCTAATATAAAAACGAATTAAAATCGGGCAGAACCCTTTCTTCTCCAACTTTTCGAGGTTCCAGCCCTATAAACGAGTTTTCTTCAACAATCTTCATCCCCAATTCATAGGTAATCAATTTCAAACCTTGTTCTTTCAATTCTTTACTATTTTGCATCACTTTTAAAGCAAAACAAAGAACTTTCATGGTAAAAATCTAGGATATGGGTAGAATTAGGGAGTTTTGTAAAAATTGAATTTTTATATCAAATTAAGGTCGGATTTCAAAACTAATAGCATATTTGGATTCGTGGGTGAATGGGTAAACGTAATTTGGTCCGAACCCCGAGTTTAGACCAAGCGGGCTCGGGGTCGGATTTTCACTTTTTTTGAGAAAACTTAGAAAAAATTATATTTTTCAATAAACCTAGTTCCTTTAGCATTAGTTAATGATATTAAGTTAATATTGATTAGATTCGAGCAAATTAGAGGTGAATTCAAAAGGAAAAGCAATAATTGAGCAGTGAGTGGCCTACGGGGTTGAGGTAAGTGTTTGGTCTAACCTTGGCTTGAGGGAATAGGACTCCCCACTTGTTTGTTATGTGAAACGCATGGGCGTGGTGTATAACTGTGGTGACGAGTATCTATGCACCACCCAAATTGTCTGTTAAACATGACCCCCTTTCCGTTCCCTACTTATTTGATCATTGTCTTAATTGTTATATGTTTATTATTTCTTCTATGACTATTTGGCCTTGTTTATCTGTTGTTGGATATTGTTATGATTATTTGGAAAAAGTATTGGTTGTTTGAGCTAGTTTCCTTGTGATATGTATAACGGTTGAGAGGTTTGGCATTAGTTTTACGAATTATATACATATATTTACGTTCCTGGTGGTTTCGTTTTGATAATATTGAGGAAGTTGTGAGAAATGCAGTCTAACAGTTTTGTAATTGTTGAGGTTCACGTGGTTATTGGGTTTCATTGAGTTATTTTCAATTGTTGATGTAAGTGTGTTAATAATGTTGGTTTTTCTCTTGAGTTTATCATAGTATATAAAGACTGAGTTGGATTGACAGCGTTACGGTGTTTACTTATATTCTAGTTGGTTTTATTGTGAAATAATATTGGTTAAAGCTTACGAGCTATATGATTTTCTGTTTGAAATTGTGAAATATAGTATTGTGAACGGCTTGGCCTGAATAGTGAAATTCTTTATGAATAAATTGATATGATATGTCTGGTGGGAGCGGGTTGCACGCCGCAACAAGGAGTGATAAGGGTGGACAGGTGGGATCGGGTTGCACACCGCAACAAGAACAATAAGGGTGATATATTTAGGGAGGAGCAATAAGGGAGGACAGGTGGGAGCGGGTTGCACGCTGCAACAAGGAGCGATAAGGAAGGACATTTATATTTTTAGTGATTTTCAAAGAAAATAAAGATTTGAAAAGCTAAATTTTTATATTGTTTTTGTTTTTTTTTTTAAAAACAAATATTTGAAACTTTCTATTTTATATTACTATTTTTATATTTTGGCACTACTTTTATTCAAAGATAAAGTTTGAAAACTTGGAAATTGTTGAGGATTGGTTATAGCTGAGGCATGGAAGATGCAGTTGTGTTACTTTATTATTGTTGCAGTATTTGAATTGATGTGTTTAGATTTCCTTCCTGTTTTATAATTATTGTCTTAGATATATTTTCTTGTTCGTGTAGAATTATTTTATTTATTTTTGCTCAAGTAATTAATCAAGGAAATTAGTTAATCGACTTCTAACATTGTGTTGCCTAGCAAGTGTGGTTTTAGGCGCCATCGCGATCCCTGAGGTTGGGAATTTTGGTAGTGAAAAGTTGGTACCAGAGCACTAGGTTGCTTAGGTCTCACAATTCACGAACAAACTTGGTAGAGTCTGAAGGATCGGTACGGAGACGTCTGTATTTATCTTTCGGAGGCTATTGAGTTAGGAAGCAACTACATTTTGTTCTACTCGATCGTGCGAATTTATTCTACCATTGATGATTGAACTTGTCTATTCTTGTCCTCGCACAAAATCTCGACAACACGCAAAGTGCCTACAACCGGACAAGAGATGAAGCCCCAATGACAGCCACAATTAGGGGAAGAGACAGAAGCAGAGCTCATTCTAAAGCTCGAACATCAACACCAATTGTAAAGTCTCAAATGGATCTAGACGCGGAGGTTCTAACTCAGTCGGTACATTTTGGACTAGCCCATATCCCAGAGGGATTCATAGTTACTTCGGTACTGCATAACAAGGGAATAGTTGAAAGAAACAGGGTTGAAGTATATGAGCTGTGAAATTTAACATTTTGGATTTCCAGGCATTGTGACCTATGACTTCATGCCAAATGGAGAAGTCCACTCAAGGAATAGATTATGGGGTCATGTGTTATGTCGATTTTGGCTTGAAAGGTATAAGGCCTGGGATTTTTGGCAAGAGATAAAGCTAAGAATTGCGGTGTGTCTGTCTCCTTAATGACCATATACCTCAGTACCAAAGGAGTTATATAAACAACTTTAGATCTAAAGAAGGTTTACTCAGCGTGGAAGTCACGGTTGCGGATATTGGGGAGCTCCAGAGGGAGTACAGTGGTTGACATGCTTCTAGACTATATGGTCCGTGCCAATAAAAAAAAATTATCTGTATAAAGCTTTACTTGTGTGATCTTTGTGCATCAATAGGAATAAGAGTTACCCCAAGGAATAACGAAGAGTACATGAATAAGTAGGGTAGATCAGCGGTGTTGATTCAAAATGGTAAAGGAGAAATTGGTCGCCGGTGGTTGAGGCAACCCTACGAAAAGGATGACCAGTCATTGCAACACCAATTATTTGACTCAATTCTCATAATGCTTTTGAAAGATTTTTTTTCTCGAACTTTCCATTTTGCGCGGCGCTTAGGGTTTGAACAATTGTGTCAGGTCACCATGATAATGTCAGAACATGCCATCAGGTTCGATAAGCTAGCCTGTCATACTCCTACTTTGGTTCATATAGCCAGAGAGTAAGTCTACAGACTCATTAAAGGACTCAAATATGATTTTAAATTTTTTGTACGACTCAGGGCAGGTTGATACTTCATTGCGGCTAGTGATAGAAATTGTCCTAGACTTGGGAGAGTCCTATTTCATCAGAACACTCATCCTACGTGCCCCATTGCAGTTACAACTCAAGTACATGACCAACTAGGGAAAAAGGAGTCGGAATGTCAAAACTGGAGGTTAGATTCCTAGAGGTGGAGACCCAACCTGTTGATATATTTTCTATGGTATGGCTGAGGTTGTTACATTAAATGGTGTCATTACAAGAACAATCTCTAATTATTATAAAGTGATGAGTTCCTGAACTTAATACGGTTATGCGTATCTAATAAAAATCTTCTAATATGCTCCACTCTCGGGTGAACTTCTTAACTCAAAAATCTACTTATGTGAATACTTGTATTGAGAAACACTATGGAGATAGCTATGTTTATCATTAGGTTTTGTAGTATTGTTTAACGGAAAATATTTAAAAGAAGAAAAATGGAAAGTTTCGATTGGCACGATATGCATGCTACTTGTGATTCAGAATTGAGGGAGAGATCTTCGCATTTTAATATGATTTGAGATTTTTAAATCGGGCTACGAGCCGCGGTGGAAGTTATGTAAGGACGAGGTCCTTGTGATGGAAATTCTTGTGTTTAAATTCTCCCGTGTGAATCAAAATTTTACTATAGTACTGGCAGGGAGTCATACTTGTTAGGCTTATTCAACAATTTATGTATAAAATAATGATTATAATCATAATAATAAATGAATAAATAATAATAAAAGTTATACTAATAATAAGTAAATAAATAAATTAATTAATTAACTGTGCATAATTTGCCAAATCCGTGTTATAATTATTGAGCTTTGACCTACGAGGTATGTGCACGCCCGTGTGGAGTTAAATGAGACACGTTAATTCGGGTATATAATTATGAGGTCTTTATGAATCGCATCTCGTTATCAGTATTGTGAAGGGTAGAAAGTGGATTATTGTTACATGAAGTTATTGGGTGATTCTTTAATTAGTTACGAACAACTATTAAGATCATATTGAGCCGAAAGGGTGTTCCATTCAAATGGTCAGACAAGTGTGGGTGGAACTTTCAGAAGCTCAAGATGGATTTGACAACGGCGCCAGTGTTGGTGACGCCCACAGGTTCAGGATTGTGCATTGTGTATTGTGGTTCATCTCGTATTGGATTAGGTACAATATTAATGCATAATGGTAAGGTGATTGCATATGCGTCTCGGCAGCTGAAGGTCCATGAGAAGAATTACCATGTTCATGACTTAGAGTTGGCAGCCATTGTTCATGCATGGAAAATTTGGAAGCACTATCGTTATGGCGTGCCGTGTGAGTTTTTTACTGACCATCACAGCCTCAAGTACTTATTCAAGCAGAAAGATCTAAATTTGAGGCAGATGTTTAGAGTTACTGAAGGATTATGATGTCACCATATTATATTACCTAGGGAAGGCCAATGTGGTGGCCGATGCATTGAGTAGAAAGGTGGTGAGTATGGGCAGCCTTGCGTATATTCCAGTTGGTGAGACATCGTTGGCTTTATACATTCAAACGTTGGCTAATCATTTCATGAGGTTAGATATTTCGCCCAACAGTATTCTAGCTTGTACAGTCGCTTGGTCTTTTCTAATTGAGCGTATCCGGGAGTGGCAGGATGATGACCCGCATTTGATGGTCCTTAGGGACACAGTTCGACACAGTGGTTCCAAGCAGGTTAAAGTTGAAGATGATGGTGTTTTGAGGATGCAGGGTCGGTTATGTGTGCCTAATGTTAATGGCCTTCGTGAGTTGATCCTTGAGGAGGCTCACAGTTCTAAGTATTCGACTCACCCCGGTGCAACCAAAATGTACCAAGACTTTTAGAGATTCCTGAGTGGAAGTGGGAGTGTATCACTATGGACTTCGTTATTGGGCTCCCACGGACTCAGAGGAAATTTGATGTGGTTTGGGTTATTGTGGATAGGCTGACTAAATCAGCACATTTCATTCCTATGGCAAGTACTTATACTTCAGAGTGGTTGGCTGAGTTATATATTCGGGAGATAGTTCGTTGTCATAGTGTTCCCGTGTCTATCATTTGATCGGGGTACGCAGTTTACTTCACACTTTGGGAGAGCAGTTCAACGTGAGTTGGGTACCCGAGTAGAGTTGAGTACACTATTTCACCCTCAGATTGACGGGAAGTCCGATCATACCATTTAGATATTCGAGGATATGCTCCACGCTTGTGTTATTGACTTTGGATGTTCGTGGGATCAGTTCTAGCCATTAGCAGAGTTTGCTTTTAATAATAGTTATCAGTCGAGCATTCAGATGGCTCCTTATGAGGCATTATATGGTAGATGGTGTAGACATCCAGATGGATGGTTTGAGCCGGGAAAGGCTCGGTTATTGATTACAGACTTAGTTTAGGAGGCCTTAGATAAGGTCAATATTATTCCGGAGAGATTTCGTGCAGATCAGTCTAGGCAAAAGAGTTATGTCGATCGAAAGGTCTGTGATATGGAATTCATGATTGGAGAGCGAGTATTGCTTTGTGTGTCGCCCATGAAGGGTGTTATGAGATTTGGGAAGAAGGTTAAGTTGAGCCCTAGGTATATCGGACCGTTTGAAATTCTTGATAAGGTAGGGGAGGTAGCTTACAGACTTGCATTACCTCCAGGGTTATCCTTAGTTCATCCGGTATTCCACGTGTCTATGCTCAGGAAATATCATGGTGACCCGTCCCACATGTTAGATTTCAGCTCTGTCCAGTTGGACAAACACTTGACTTATGAGGAGGAGCCGGTAGCTATTTTAGACCGACAGGTTCGCCAATTGGGATCTAAAAGTTTTCCTTCAGTTCGAGTGCAGTGGAGAGGCCAGCCCGTTGAGGCAGCTACTTGGGAGTCTGAGTCAGACATGCAGAGTAGATACCCATACTTGTTAGCCACTTCAGGTAATTTTCTATGCTCGTACGAGGACGAACATGTGTTTTAGAGGTGGAGATTGTGATGACCCAAGGGGTCATTTTATAAAATTAGACTTTGTTCCATGCTTAATATCCATAAAAAGACTAAAATTAAATACCTCGATTTGCATGCGCAGTCCGGGCATGAAACCGGAAAGCTTTACTGTGGAAATATGAGAAATAGTGATTTTTAGAATTTAAATTTGATAAAAGTTGACTTTGGTCACCATTTAGAGTAAACAGACCCGGATCTGCATTCCGGCAATCCCGGGAGGTCCGCAGTAAAATATGGGACTCAGGCGTGTGTCCGAAAATGAATTCCGAGATCCCAAGCCTTAGAAATCAATTTTTGAAAGAAATTATTCTGCTGAAATATTTATGATTTAAAGAAAAGAAATAATGTTTGAAATTATTGGTATCGAGTCCGTATTTTGGTTCCGGAACTCCGTACAAATTTGTTATAATATTAAAAGGTTAACTATGAAATTTGGTGAAAAACGGAGTTCGTTTGACGTGCATCGAACATCCGGTTGAAGAGTTATGAACTTTAAGAGTTCTTGTTGAAAATGATGACTTTTGAGGTGTGATTTTGAGCTTTAGCATTTTTTTTGGGTATTCCGAAGGCTCGAGCGAGTCTGTATTATAATTTGGGACTTGTTGGTATATTCGGACGGGGGCTCGGGTGGGCCCAGGTGCCTCCCGGACACCACACGAGGCCAAAAAAAACCAACTGGAATAGCTGCTGGTGCACCTGTTCTGGTGTGACCGCAGGTGCGGTTGCCTAGTCGCAGGTGCGGGACCGCAGCCTCGCAGGTGTGACCCCCAGCGGGCAGCCCATTTTTCGCAGGTGCAGACAAAGTTTCACAAGAGCGGAGCCGCGGGTGCGGTCTCCTCTCCGCAGGTGCGGGCCCAGGCTTCCTCGTCCATTTTCACAGGTGCGAGACCGCAGGTGCGGTCCTCGAGCTGCAGGTGCGGAACCACTGTCAGGCATTGTGTTTCTTAAATACGGGATTCTTCATTGTTTCTTCATTTTTTCCTCCATTAGAACACTTTGAGAGCTTGGGAAAAGGGCTCAACGACCCAACCACTGAAAGGTAGGTAAATTCTATCCTAAAGTTGGTTAATGCATGCATTCTTAGTAGGATTTAACTACTTAGTTAGTCAGAATTTAAGAATTTGGGTAGTAACCTAGGGCCTTCGAGACTTTAGAAAATTTTCCGTGAATTGGCTATGAAATCATACAAAAATCATATATTAATGATCCTTAGGTTATGGGTGAGTGTTTCATTCGAGAATTTTTTGAATCCAAGCATGCGGGCCCGGGGTTGGATTTTAAGATTTATTCAAGAATGATCAATTTGACTTAGTAGTAGGAGGATTTCCATACTTTGAGCATAAATTAATAAATTTGTATAACATTTGGCTAGTTTCGAGTCCTCGGATGTAGAGTTCGAAGTTTCGGGCGCGTTCTTGGTCCGAGGAGTAGATTTGACACGAGGTGAGTCTCCTTTCTAACCTTGTAAGAAGGAACTGTCCCCCTAGGTTCTTTAAATGAATATGTGATAATGTTTGTGGAGGCTACGTACGTGCAAAGTGATGAGAGTCCGTATGTAGCGGCTATTATTGTTATGTCCGGGTAGTTAGGCCTACACCATGCCATATGTTTTACTTGAATTGAACTATATGCTAGTGAATTAATGTTACTTGTGGCTTGTTTCCCTGAGATCATGGAATTAAGAGAATTTTAAGGAATTGATCACGAAGAGTAATTTATAAAGAGTAAATGTGTGGATTGTGCGTGCATGTGACCGCTTCACAATTTACATTCCGCGAGCGGAGTGTTATTTTCCCACTCTCATGGGAGCGGGCCGTATGCCACAACGAGATTGAAAGATATATATTTTATGGTTCGGGCCGTTCGACCCTCGGCAGTGCACATATATGATCATTATGATGGCTCAGGCCGGTTGTCCTTATCCTGTATACGCATGTTAAATTGTTAAGAATTCATTTATGGATTTTGAGTGGTCAGATATATTTTTAAAGGAAAGAAAAGGATAATGAAGTAGAAATTGTATATTTCCTTCCAGTATTTATTTGAATTACTATTATTTTAAATGTTTACTATTTTTATCATCATTGTATGTCTGTTACTGATATTATATCTTGCTAATCATTTGGTTGGACCTTAGTGAGTGTCAAGTCGACCTCTCGTCACTACTTCTTCGAGTTTAGGCGGGATACTCACTGGGTACATATTTGTTTATGTACTCATGCTACGCTTCTGTACTTACTTGTACAGGTTCTGAGGCTGGTGCATCTGGTTATCAGACCTGATCTCGATTCTGATCATAGTTGGACCTGAATTCACGGTGAGCTGCTTCTCCTGACGATCCTCGGCAACACCATGTATTTTTCTTTTGCTTATTTTTCATCTATTCCTTTCAGACAGTGGGACTGTATGTTATATCTTTTGTATATTTTGTTAGTATGCCCGTAGGACTTGTGAAACTAGTTCCTGGCACACACGTAGTGGTTATATTGATTTGCGAGTCTGTATATATATATATATATATATATATATATATATATATATATATATATATATATAT
>ML320412.1:4408-32939 GCA_005239505.1 Nicotiana paniculata
TCTACAAGAACTTGACTATCCCTAGCAAAAAAAAACTCAGCAGGGACAATTTCATCGACTCCAGGTTCACGAAGTCGTTCAGCTCTACCTCTAGATAAAGACCGAGAAACCCTAAACCTTGGAGAAACTATAGATACACTGGAAGGAGAATGAACTATCTGAGAAGAAGAGGAGCCCCTCGAAGGAGTGGATCCTAGACTTCTAAGTCTACCACCCCTCCGACTCCTAGTCGGAGCAGAAGATGGCGTTAAACTTTCAATATCTATTACTCCTTGAGGTTGGTTTGAAGAAGACATGTTTACAAAGGCAAAGAAGAAAGTTCTTTACAAAAGACAAAGTTAGAAAAGTGTTTCGTGGAAGCAAAGAAAAGAAAACATGTATTTATACTTGAAGACAACCGTCAAACATGAAGAAAAAGGAAAATAATGATGAAAAGTCATAATTGAAGATGTCACTTCGGGACTGGCATGGCCGCAAAAAGCTCTAAAAGGTGCCGAGTAAATGCAGAACCAATCCGAAAAAGACACGTGGTATGAGCATTAAATGGAAGTGACAAATGATGCCTATGGTACAGAGAAGGATACAATGATTCGAGGAAAAGCGGCGGCAAAATATTCCTACCGTAAATGAATATCCACGATCGTTAAATATATGGTAAGTGGGGGGGGGGGAGTATATCTGTATTGGTAAAAAAAAGTTTCACATGTAAGCCAGCTTTTGACAACTCAACCAGTCACGTGGACACAGGAAAACACGACAGCTGGATGTGATTCTTTGAAGAAGTACGGAACAAAGAGGCACGATTCAGTAAACCCTCGAGCTTATCATCCACGGGAAACTCAACCTGATCAAAACAAGGGAGAGGCACAGTCAGAATGAATCTAGACAAAGCTACGGGTAGATCCAAAGACCCACAATTGATTACTCGAACGTTATGTAACCGTACCCCAATTACCGTTATCCTTTGTAACGCCTCATTAATTTCATAATTAGTCATTAATGAGCAACCATAGCAAGAGTTGTACGTTATAAGAATCTCCTATATAAGGGAGGGAAATACAACTTGTAAAGGCATCTAATTCTCGAATATAATTGACTTCGCTTTTCTATATTTCTGCAATATTGTCTGTTATTCATTTTTCTCTATTTCCTTGATTATCAGTAACCCGTATTCATCTTAAAAATAGCTTTAGTCAAAGGGTCTAATTCTTTGGTTAAACACATAAGACCCGATCCAAAATGTAAACATATGTATATATATTGTGCACTACGATGGTCGAACTACACGAACCATAGATGCATATTAACCTGCCAAGGCGAAAGATCCGCTCCCATGAGAGTAATGGAATTTACTTCACTCACGGAAAATACTTGCGACGCGAGTGAACATAGATTTCTCAAAGTTATCATAATATTCTTAAATTCGTTTAAAAAATAAGGAATCTAAAATGGAAAATTTAAATCTTGAAATCCTCAATCTCAGCTCTTATTCAATGCAAATAATAAGTATAATCAAATAATGGTGTCAACAAAGTATGATATAAGCCTAAGACTACCCGAACATCACATGGAATGTAGCTACGCACGGACTCTCGTCAACTAGTGCGTACGTAGCTCCCCTCACAAATAATTTATAACAAAACACACCTAAGGGGATGAGTTCCCTCTACAAGGTTAGAGAAGAGACTTACCTTGCCTCAAAGCTTACTTTCCGGTCCAAAATTGTACTTTAAACCCTCAAGTCGGTGCCAAACGACTCAAAATTAATCAATAAAATAAATAATACATGTTCAAAAGTTCATATCCTAACTATTTGTTACACCCCGCAATATTACGTCGATGTTACACTCCGCAGTATTACGACGATGTTACACCCCGTAGTATTGTACGTTGGATTTGTCATAAGATAATTGACATCATTTCAAGGGCAAGATTATTTTGAGGTTATAAGTATTATGCTATTTCAAACAAGTGATAAGTAAATTCGTGAAGGTGAGAGGGTAAGCGAATCGGAAAATGAGTTTCGTCGAAGTTTGACTTTTTGAGATAAAATACGGTCCTAACTATAATACCTCGTATTTATGGACTAGTTCTATACCACATGACCATATATTAAGGTGTATAAAGTAAGTTAAAAGTGATTAGTATTTTAAGTAAATTAGGATATTACCTAATTATGTTGGTAAGGAGTTAATTATTGATTTCAGTGGAAAGTTAACAAATTAATTAGAAATTGGTGGATAAGTATTTGGTGGAAACATCCCCCCACCCCCAACCCCCCCAAATGGAAGCAAGGGGTTATATTTGCTAAGACCAAAGAGTGAATGTTGACTTATGTGGCTAGGTGGCATATTTAGGGAATTTTTGGCAAATTAATCCACTGTGGGGCCCACAACCCACAATGATAAGAAATCTTCCGACATCATTAAAGTGTGGTGTTTATGTTGCTAAGTAATGGATGGAGCCACAAAAGAATTCATACGAAAATACATAATGCTATAGCAGCGTGAGTTACAATTCTAAGGGAGTACAGTACAATCTTTCTCAAGAATATCATACGGATTTTTTCCCTACTTCAATCAACCGTTACGTATTTTATTGCAAAAGACATGGGTTAGAGGGATTGTTAAGAGAATCGGCTCAGGTATATTAAGGCTATCTCTTCTTTCCTTTTGGCATGATCCATATGATACAACAAAAAGAGCAAACACGCAACTTTCACAAATGACTCTATTCTTAGAAGTACTAGTGGTGCCTATGTTCTTGATTCCCCATGTGTCCTATTATTATATCATATGTTCATGGGGTCTCAAGAAATTTGTAAGTTGATAAAGTTTATTTCATGATATTAATCGAAGGCATAATGATCTTATTCCATTCCAAGAAATCTTATTGACTTACTTAATAATGCATTGCATTTATTTATATATGTACATTGACCCATGACCAGATGACATTAACGTTGAAACTATGAATCACACATGAATCGAACTCATGAATTTTCAAATCTTCCAACTTCTACAACTCGCGTCGAGACCTATCAAATCAACCCAGAATGACGTCAAATTTTGTAGGCAAGTCCCAAATGACATAACGGAGCTGTTCCAACTCTCGGAATTGCATTCCGACCCCGATATCACCAAAGTCAACTCTTGATCAAACCTCTCAACCTTCCAAAACTTCAACTTTTCCAACTTCCGCCGAAATGCTTCAAATTACCTTACGGACCTCCAAATCCAAATCCGGACGCGTGCCTCAGTCCAAAATCACCATACTAAGCTGTCGGAACCATCCAAACCCTTTTCCGGAGTTGTTTACACTAAAGTCAAATTCCAGTCAATTCTTTCCACTTAAGCTTCTAAAATATAATTCTTCTTCCAAATTGACTCCAAATCATTCGATAACAGAACTCGGCCACACACGCACATCATAATACATAATATGAAACTGCTCAAGACCTTATGCCGCCGAACGAGACTTAAATTCTCAATACGACCGGCCGGGTCGTTACACCCGAGGATGATCGTGACGTGGCTGCCTGGCTGGTGCGCTCG
Organism: Nicotiana paniculata; assembly: GCA_005239505.1. Lineage (NCBI taxonomy): Eukaryota > Viridiplantae > Streptophyta > Magnoliopsida > Solanales > Solanaceae > Nicotiana > Nicotiana paniculata. Next base: position 7,963 of record ML320412.1, read on the forward strand.
GTTTGTTGTTGTTTCCAATCGTGAGTTAGTGGGTGATGAGAATATGCCCTTCCCTGAGAAGTGGAACTTTGCACGTGAGTACTTTTTTCTTCCTATTTCTTTGCTTCCCTAGACGTTTTAATTTTCTTCACATAAGTATATGTTCATTTTTCATCAACCATGTAAGTCTTCACGGAAATTCCCGACTTCCGTGATTGGGTAGAAAAAATGTTGACTGTTGCTGCTGCTCCCATGGACAAGAGATCTTGAAAATTTCTTTCACAGAAATTTGGATAGATATTGAAGACCCAGATTATACTTTTATTCCCATGGTTCTCCCTCTCTTTGTCGTCCTTTTCTTTCCCTTTGACCATGGGAATAAAAGAGCTCCTTAACCAGAAATAGGTGTATGCGGGTGATTTGGTGCAGATGCTCACCCAAGCTCAAGAAAAGATCTTCGTGCCTCGTTTGACAAGATTAAGTTCCTTGAGAGTTCTCTTACCCCTTTGAAGGCATCCTATAAAGCTTCAGAAGTAGAGAAAGAAAAGTTGAGGGTTGAAATTGAGAATTGGGAGAAAGATTACGAAGCTCTTAAAGACAAGTTAATGCTTGATGTTAGTTGGGATTTCTTGAACACCCGTTTTGAGACTCTAACTGAAGCTAGCCAAGAGGGTTTTGACCTCAATGCTGAAATCGCAAAGGCTAAAGAAGCGATTGAACAAACGCAGCAACGCCAAAGCTTCTCAACACCCGATGATGAATGTTCCAAAGGTGATGGATATGGACTTACTCCTGATGAAGCTAATATTCAACCCTCGTCTTCTCAAGTTTATCCCTCTATCCCCGTGAATGATGCTCCCTAATTTTTACCCTTTTGTATTTGAAAGTGACTTAACTTTTGTGTTGATTTTTGTTAAAAACTTTTCTCTTTTGTTTTTGAGTAGTTTATGGAAAATTTTCCCGCCCCTGTTTATGGGGAAATAATATAAATATCTTTTTGTTGCATATTATGCTTTTTGTGATAATTAAGTTCTTAAGCTTATACTTGCATTAAAAATGCTTCAATAGACCGCGTCTCTAATATGCACAGGTCTTTTATAAAAGAGGGCCCTTATATATTAACAACGTTGATGAAAATGGCGTCTCATCTTCATATTGGTGCAAAGATATGAAATATGAAGAAGTTTTATTTTTTGAACTTTCAAATAAGTATTCTCATACAACATTTTCACAACTGCTTTCTTATAGCATGTTTACAGGTACGTGTACATTTTCCCGTGGTTAAATCATGGCCTTAACCTAGAAGCTCGTGGGAGTATTCTGTAGGTTCTTCAACTCTCTACTTCCCATTCTTTCCGCGAGCTTGAACACTTTTAAAAATTTGACATTTTCTTCTTTCTTGTGTCCTCTTTAATATGCATAGTCCCACCAATGTTTGAGCATTAAAACATGAGATCTCGAACACTGGATCAACTCCTTATTTTTGGTCCTTTTCTAGAAAAAAGAAATACGTACGGGATTCAGAGGTAATTTTTTAGATGATGACTGCTTAATCCTTTCCATAAAAATTGTTGTAACCTAGACCGAGAATAATTAAGTAATACGCGTGTCTTTTGGGTCTAACGTCATCATTTGGTACAGGCTGGCTTATTGCCTATCATCTAAAATGGTTAGTAAAACTTAAATGAACAAAGTAAAAATTGAATTTTTATGATATCTGACCATGAGTGTTAACTTCTTCATAATTAATACTTCTTCAAATGGACTGCATTCCAGTGGTATGGTAACACCTTGTCGTCCATAGTTTCCAACTCGTACGCTCCTTTTCCTGCAATGCCTTTAACTATATATGGGCCTTCCTAGTTTTGACTCAACTTTTTGTGTTTGCCGCTTCTGTTAACCAGAACACTGTTTAAGACGAAGTCCCAATTTTGAAATACCTTAGGATCACCTTCCTGTTATAGTATCGTTCAACATCTGCTTTTGAGTCGCCATCCGAATTAATGCTGCTTCTCCTTTCTCTTCTGTCAAACTCAAGTTTATTTAAAGTTCTTCTTCATTTGTTGCCTCACTTGTATGCGTGACCTTGTGCTCGATTCCCCTATCTCCAATAGGATTAAAGCTTCCGTTTTATACACAAGCAAAAATGGGGTTTCTCCGTGCTACTTTTCGCCGTCGTTCGGTAAACCCATAATACACCCAGTATTACTTCTGGATACTTTCCTTTTGATTCTTCCAATCTCTTCTTTAGGTTGCTGATGATGACCTTATTTGTTGACTCATCTTGTCCGTTAGCCACTAGGCGGTAAGGTGCATAAGTAATTCATTTACTTTTCTAACTTTTGAAAAAGTCACTAACTTTCGCACCTATGAATTGCAGCCCGTTATAACAAACGATTTCCTTTGGGACTCCACATCGACACATTATATTTATCCAAATGAATTCCATAAATTCCTTTTCTTGCACCTATTTGAAGGCACATGCTTCTACCAATTTTGAGAAATAATCGGTCATAATTAACGGAAAACGTACCTTTCCTTAGCTTGAGGCAGTGGTCCTACGATATCCATCCCCATTTCATGAATGGACATGGGGATATAAATAAATGTGAAGTTCCGCCGGTCTATGCATATTATTAGCGTATCGTTGGCGCTTATCGCACCTTGCTGCGAAATTTTATGCTTATATAACTGATTGTAGCAATTCCACTAGTCGATGCATATTATTAGCGTATCGTTGGCACTTATCGCACCTTGTTACGAAATTTTCTACTTCAACTTCCATTTTTGACATAGTATCCCGCTCTTATTAGTGTTTGTACACGGATTTGTATACGGCTAAAATCGGAGAGCCCGATTTTATGATTATTATGGCATTTCATAGCCCGTCTTCGGAGGGCTCGAAACATAGTTCGAGGTTTGACATCGAGGATTCTCCACACTCGACCTCGAGGCGATATAAATCAATGTCCATCATGGAAAATCGGGAAATTCCCAAAAAGCACGTGGTTAAGGCTGACCAAGTCCGCAAGAATAGTACCAGTCCGTACCGTGACATTAAATAGTTGTACCAGCTGCATTTCTTTGTAATAATTACACATGTACTATGTTGGGATTCCCCCTCTTATATAAAGGGGACCCTTGTCATTTTGTAAGATATATGATATTCAATACAAGAACAAGAACATTCTCTGCTCTCTAACTCAAACATTCTCTACAATTGTTCCATTGATTTATTGCTTTCTATTTATTGTTTTCATTGATTGATCTTCACTTGTTACTCATTGTTGATCATAAAGAGGCCATCTTCGAGTCCCTCAATACTGTTATATCTTCATCGACCGCCCCCTGTCGAGCACTTGAGTTCGACTCCGAGGCCCACTTTCGGCCAGCTCGAGACCCCATCTCATAACTGCTCGATTTGCACAATTCCATTATCCTTTGCTCTTATCTCATTTTTGTTAACTCTCACTTAGCATCTATTGCCTAAACAACTAGCATTAAAATAAATCACATATTTTTAGAACCACAAAATTAGATATAATTGTTATTACCATTTTCACGGTAAACAGTTTAGCGCCCATCGTGGGGCTAAAAATAATAGTGATTGTTTTAGTGCTGGTTTTGTAAAAACACAAGTTATTATTTACACTTTTTCTTGTCCAAGAATCTTCAATTTCAGGTTAGAAAATGTCTAACTCAGTGAATGCACATGAAAACAACGGTCCTAAGGATCATGGAGAGAACGGTGTAGCTGCTTCAGGCGCCGGTGTACCACCGCAAAACCCTGAAGGGGCACCTGTACAAATCCCCGTTGATGAGGGCTCACGCAACGCTCAACATGTCTATGTAAGCTCTTATACAGACGGAAGTGTGCGCGAAGGAGACCAACATGAAGCACAGAGAACCGTTGCTCAAAAGGAAAGATAAATTAGCCTTCATGTCATTTTTGAGATGTTGCAAGCACAACAAGTGGCTATTGCTCAGCTACAAAGCCATCAAAAAACTCCAAGCACAACACCACCGAAAACGGCTCCTCGAGTCAAGCAGGCACCAGAAAGGTCGAGCAATAACGGGTCAGCAGCCGACCCCGCTATTATGAAGATGATCGAGGACCTCACAAAGAGGATTGAATCAGGCGAAAATAAGATAGAAGCTAACGACAAAAAGGTGGAGACCTATAACTCGAGGGTCGATCGAATCTCGAGCACACCCCTGATTCTGAAGGGTGTAGATTAAAAGAAGTTCGTGCAAAAGCCATTCCCATCAAGTGCGGCTCCGAAGCCCATCCCGAAGAAATTTAAAATGCCCGATCTCCCAAAGTACAACGGGACCTCGGGCCCTAATGAGCAGATTGCTGCTTACACTTGTGCTGTGAAAGGGAACGGCTTAAAAGATGACGAGATTAAATCCGTCTTATTGAAAAAATTTGGAGAAACGCTGTTCAAAAGGGCCATGATGTGGTATCATAACCTGCCCCCGAACTCGATAGATTTGTTTTCCATGATGGCAGGCTCTTTTGTGAAGGCGCATGCTGATGCCATCAAGGTCGCTACGAGGAAATCTGACGTCTTCAAAATCAAAAAAAGAGAGAATGAGATGTTAAGGGAGTTTGTATCCCGATTCCAATTGGAAAGAATGGAATTACCACTGGTCTCCGATGATTGGGCAGTGCAAGCCTTCGCCCAGAGCTTGAATGGATGTAGCTCGATAGCTTCAAAGCAGCTGAAGCAAAACTTAATCGAGTATCCCGCCATAGTTTGGGCGGATGTACACAACAAGTATCAGTCAAAGATCAGAGTCAAGGATGACCAATTGGAAGCCCCCTTGTGCTCAGGGTATCCAAACAGGCTCTTAGCAAAGGAATCAAGGCTTCTAGAGAGAGAGACGAGGACAAGCAAAGAAAGGTAACCGTATATAGAAAATCGGAGAAATATCCCCAGGCGCAACATACCTCGAAGTCATCGAAGGATGGATCAAGGCCAGAATCCTCGGGGACTCGTGAACAAAGTAGGATTTGACAGGCACACAGGGCCGGGAGAGGCGCCCCGACTATCTGAGTACAACTTCAACATTGATGTTTTAGACATCGTATCGGCCATAGGTAAAATCAAAGACACCAGGTGGCCAAGACCCACACTATCAGATCCTTCGCAAAAGAACCCTAACTTGATATGCGAATATCACGGCACTCACGGCCATAGGACCGAGGATTGCTGACAACTTCGAGAAGAGCTAGCCCGACTGATTAGCAAAGGGCACCTTCGAGAGTTCCTCAGCGACCGAGCTAAAAAACAATTTCAGGAAAGAGAGGCGAACAAGAAAAATGAAACAGAAGAACCACATCACGTCATACACATGATTATTGGAGGAGTCGACGTCCCTCAATGACCCTTTTTCAAGCTAACAAAAGTATCCATCACCAGGGAAAAGCAAACTCGGAGCTACATACTTGAATATGCTCTTTCATTCAGTGAAGAGGACATCGAGACCTTGTCTCAACCTCATAATGACGCACTGGTAATTTCTTTTCTTTTGAATAAATTTCAGGTTAAATGTGTGCTCATGGATCTAGGTAGATCGGGCAACATAATTAGGTCGAGGGCGGTAGAGCAGGATTTCTCGACCAGATCGTGCCCACCTCTCGAGTCCTCAATGGATTCAACATGGCGAGCCAGATAACGAAAGGGGAAATCATCCTCCCAGTCAACGTGGCGGGTACAATTCAAGATACCAAGTTTCATGTCATCGAATGTGACATGAGATACAATGCTTTTCTTGGAAGGCCATGGATTCATAGTATGAGGGATTCCATCAACCCTTCATCAAATGATGAAGTTTCCTACAAAGGATGGAGTAAAAACAGTATATGGAGAGCAACACGCAGCAAAAGAGATGTTCGCAGTGCACTATGTGGCACCAACACCGACATCTTCTATATTGAAGGAGCCAAAGAACAAGCAAACAGTCGAGTAGCAATCACAAACTACATCCTCGGATGAACGAATAAAGGACCGTGCCGCGTCCTTGGAATGAGTAGCTGAAGCATATCAAGGCTTGAACCCCACCACAGTTAAAGCAAAATCCTCTCCCTCTTTCCTTCACATTTTACACTAACCTATGTGCAGGTGTTCGATTGAAAGGAATCGAAGCACCCTCCAGCTCGAAGGCCTTAGGTTTTAAAGCATCATTGCACTCTTTTTTCCTCATATCGGATTTTATCCCAAATGGGTTTTACCGACGAGGTTTTTAACGAGGCAACATCCATATGCTACCTAAGGAGAACTCATCAAGTATTCAAGGCTTCTCTTCGATCAACCTCAAATACTGAGGGACATCCCCCCGGGAGATCACCTCCTCGAAGAAATTAAAATATGCCAAAGAGGGTCTCAACAGGAGAATGATATATCGGACCAAACGGTCAAATGAACCATGTCCACATAGAATAATCGAACCCTCGATGGTGAAAACATGTATACTTGTACCAAGTAATTAATGGAGAATCTTTTCACAAGAAACGGCCCCAGGGCCAGAAATTTCCCGAACACTCGGGGACTGACATAAAAAACTCGAAGCCGTAAGACCTCAAGGCCAGCAACTTCGAGCTCATAAGCCCTCAATGAGGCAATATCGCATCTGTAAGACCTCAATGAGGCATGCTAAAACTTGTAAGCCCTCAATGAGGCAACGCCAAATTTGTAAGACCTCAACGAGGCATGTTCCAATTCATAAGACCTCCATGAGGCGCCAATGTAAGCCCTCCATGAGGCAATATCAACAATGTAAGACCTCCATGAGGCATTATCAACAATGTAAGACCTCCATGAGGCAACATAAAGTTTATAATACCTCAATGAGGCAACATCAAAAAGTTTGCTATTTCACAAGGAACGACTCCAAATCCAAATACTTTCGATGTTCCCCGGACTGTCATCGACAGACACCCCATCGAGCCATCAAAAACTCGAAGCAGTAAGACCTCAGGGCCGACAACTTCGAGCTCATAAGACCTCAATAAGGCAATATCAAACCTGTAAGACCTCAAGCAAAGCATGTACAAACCTGTAAGACCTTAAGCAAGGCATGTACAAATTTGTAAGACCTTAAAAAGGCATAATTCCGATGTCAAAGTCAAGGCTATATATTCGAATTTTTAAGACCCCTAAAAAGGCATACCCTCGATATAGACGCCGAGGCTATCTCACTCGGGGACTAAAAGGCTACGGCAAAATACAATGACCACGGTCATAAGGCTCCGGCCAAACCGATGTGACTCGGAGACGTCTGACCGTCGCCATAAAATCACAAGCCTCCAATTACTTCAAAAATACTTCTAAAAGAACCGGTTAATCAGGCTACCCTTGGCATAAGCAAAAGAGCTTCGATCATATCAACTCCAACAATGAAAAGTCTTCAAAAATTCAGCCATCGAGCGATACCTTCTGAGGTGCTCATTTATCGTCACATAACGGCTCACAATCGAGGTTCTTTCGAGCCGTCGAAGAGTCGGACAAATACAAATACCGCAAAAAGTCTTTAACGAGGAAAAACTATAGCCATATTAGGGGTCGTACCGACCCAATGTGTAAGAGCCTAAGAGCTAGCCACACTAAAGGTCGTACCGACCCAATGCGTAAGAGCCTAAGTGCCAGCCACTAAAGGTTGTACCGACCCAATGCGTAAGAGCCTAAGCGCCAGCCATATTAAAGGTCGTACTGACCCAATGTGTAAGAGTCTAAGTGCCAGCCTAAAGAGCCTCAGGGCCGATTTAAAAAACCTAAGGGTCGATGAGCTTGTGTTGAAACCCGACTCGAGGACTGAGCCCTAAACAGTTAACTAAAGCCTGTAAGGCCAATGCGTAAGAGACCATAGTCCAACCTAAAAAGCCTCAGGGCCAATTTATAACTCCAAGGGTTTCATTTCGAAGTCCAATTCATCGGGCTAATTGTTGACAAGCATCAAAATTCAAAACAAAAAGAAAGACAGACACAAGCAAATCAGAAATACCAAAGGATATATATATATATATATATATATATATATATATATATATATATATATATATATATATATATATATACATGTATTACAAATATACATTTATAATGCTCTCACAGGAGTTTTATACAAAGGACAAGAAAGAAAAGCCTAGTCTACTCTCGGGACCAGCTCCCTCGATGGCCCCTCGGACCAGCTCCCTCAGCGGCTTTCAAATATCAGCATCGGCATCAGAAGAAAGGAAAAACTTGGCGTTGATCTCATCCGCCTTGGCCTGCTTTATCTCATCCGAGAGATCAAATCCCCTAGCATGAATCTCTTCGAGGGTCTCCCTCCGAGATCTGCATCGGGCATACTCATTTTCCCTCCTCTCTCTATCCAAGGCTCCCCTAAGCTCAGCCCGAGCATCGACAACATCTTTCAAGTAAACGATCACTTTCTTATCGGCCTTTGCTCGAACTTCTTCAGCTTCAGCCCGGGTGTCCACGACCTCGGCCTTCATCTTCAAAAGATTAGTCTCGCGCTTGGCAATCATGCCCGTCTGAATCGAGCTACTTTCTCGAGCATTGTGGAGTTGTACCTCGAGGGAAAAAGCCTTGTCCAAAGCATTCCTTTGGGCCGCAGCATGAACACCTATCTGTGCCTTCAGCGCATTGCATTCGGAATTGACCTGTCCAACTTAGCCCTAGAGGCGTTCAAGCGCTTCCGTCTTTCTCTACAAGTGAAATATCAAACATTAGATCTCGAATATGGGAAAAGAGACATGTACCCCTCTCAAAATAAGGATTACTTGTTTCTCGAGATTGCCTTCGTAATCTCGGCTTCGATTCATCTCCGATCAAAGGTATATCAACTTTCTTGTCTTTTTATCACAAAGAAGCCTGAGAGATTTCTCTTTGCCCAAGGGTTCCCACAACTTGGCCTCACAGCGGAGCAGCTCAGACTTGAGCTTGTTAAAAGCCTATGAAAAAGAAGCTTCAATTCAGAAGATGAAAATACAAAGCTGAAAAACCAACAAAGTCAACCAAAACTCACCACAGAACAGAGCCGCTGATCCTCCTCAAAAGTTGAGCGTGCGTCTACTGGCCTGGTCTCATCGGCCCCAGTTGAACCTCTCTCGGTGGGGATATGATCACTCGAGACCCCACTTGATTTAGGCGGCCCCTGGCCCCGAACGTCCCTCAAAGTACCTTCGAGGGAGGAAGTAGATAGTGGTAAAGGACTCTTGCTCCTTCCCTCTCGTGGAACCTCTCCCTCGAGGCTATAGGTTCAGGCCAGCAGGTTCGGCAACCTCAGGAGGCCGCCTGGTTCGAGCCATCGATGCAGAACCATCTTTCCCAGGAGTATTGATGTCGACAGAATAACTGACGTATATAAGGTCCTCTTCAGCGACGACTCTTCTTTGTTCCCCCGGGCAGGCCCCGCCTTGTTATGAATGTCCTCATCCTTCACCTTTTTTGCTTATTATCCTCCCTCGACTACAAAGCCGACGGTCCTTCCCCCTCCCCGAGGGGGCACTGTCTCATCTCGAAAAATCCACCAACACCTGCGGTGACGGAGTTAATACTCATAAAGGAAATCATTCCTCAAAGGAAAATCACATGACACATACCGTGGTACTTTGCTTCCCATCTGCCCTTCGACAGGTCTCGCCACTTGCGTTCATCATAGGACGAGGAAGCTACCAGCCTACGATTACAGTTCGTAAGATCGAGGATCTCTTCCGGCATCCACATGACTGTTGAGAAAGAGAGAAAGAATCATTCTTATAAATCATCGAGAGCAAAGGTCACTAAGGTACGACGTAGTACTTACGTTTGAAGTTCCATTTTTTGGGGAGCGACAGGAACTCTGCAGGAATGATGTCGACGGTCCTCACTCAGAAAATTTGATTCAGCCATCCTCGGTTCCAGTCCTCATCGTCATTGGAAATAAAAGGCTTGGTAGATCAACGTCGTAACACAATTAGGCCTCGACAATGTAGAGGCCGATATAATCTGATAAGGTGGATAAGGGTAAACTCAAGCTCAACCTTTTCAGTGAAGAACCTTATCATCAGCACTATCCGCCAGAAGGACGGATGAATCTGAGCCAAAGTGACTCGATACCTTCTACAGAACTCGAGAACAAGGTGGTCGAGCGATGTCCCAAGCCAATTTTAGCTCGGCCTTTTCGGATATCTCCCTGGCCCGATAATTTGCAGCGGTTTCTCGATGGTAAAATCGGAGACAATGTCGAAGGGACCAGGAATACACTGCTCGAAACTAAGAAGTGTTTTTGATTTGCCCTTAGTAGGGCGTGATGAGGAAGTGGTTCCCTCTTTTTGAGGTACCATTTTGGAGGTCTTGGCCATAATTGTAGCTGAGTTTCAAAGGAAGAAGATGAAGAAGCAAGTGCAGAAAGAGGATGAAAGAAGAAAACTCTTAGCTAAATTTTGAAGACTTGAATATGTTGTAAAAGTGTGAAAGGCAAACAATTGAAGTACTTATAGAAGCCATTTGGGCATGTTTGAGAAGTAGAAAGGTCGAACCAATAGCGGTTCATAGTCTTCTCGAGAATCATGCTGACAGTGACCTTTGCACAACCTTTATGTCACGTAGTTAATATTCTGACAAGGCTGACGTCATAATAAGGATATCGAAGAGGTAATAATTCAAGAACGTTTCTTATCACTTTATTCTAAGAAACGCGGGGACTATCTGTATATGGATAAAATCGGATAGCCCAATTTAATGATCATTATGTCATTCCATAGCCCGTCTTCGGAGGGCTCGAAGCACAGTTCGAGGTTTGACATCGAGGATTCTCCACGCTCGACCTCGGGGCGGTATAAATCGATGGCCATCATGGAAAAGCGGGAAATTCCCAAAAGGCACGTGGTTAAGGCTGACCAAGTCCGCAAGAATAGTACAAGTCCGTACCGTGACATTAAATAGCTGTACCAACTGTATTTCTTTGTAATAATTACACATGTACTATGTTGGGATTCCCCCTATTATATAAGAGGGCCCTTGTCATTTTGTAAGATATATGATATTCAATACAAGAACAAGAACATTCTCTGCTCTCTAACTCAAACATTCTCTACAATTGTTCCATTGATTTATTGCTTTCTATTTATTGTGTTCATTGATTGTTCTTCACTTATTGATTATTGTTGATCATAAAGAGGCCATATTCGAGGCCATCAATACTGTTATATCTTCATCGACCGCCCCTTGCCGAGCACTCGAGTTCGACTCCGAGGCCCAGTTTCGGCCAGCTCAAGACCCCATCTCATAACTGCTCGGTTTGCACAATTCCATTATCCTTTGCTCTTATCTCATTTTTCTTAACTCTCACTTAGCATTTATTGCCTAAACAACTAGTATTAAAATAAATCACATATATGTAATTACCATTTTCACGGTAAACAATGTTTTTACCAACGATCTTCCCCCGACATGATTTCCACAATGCCCCTCATGTACTTATCTCATTACGTATTTTGTTTGTGAAGGTCTAAGGCATCATGCTAAAGGTCCACCAAACATTTTGCGATACAAATTCCCTCGTGAGGTGCATAAAATTCGATAGAATCGACTAAGTTTATGGGATGCACGTCTTATAGCCTTAGACAATACAAGGCCATGAAAAATCATGGCTATAGATAGTGTAAGGCCATAAAAACTCAGTGCCCCAGACAGTGTGCATCAACCTCAGCGCCCCAGAGTGTGCAAGGCACTATAGCTTTGGCGCCTCTGATGGCGCCTTGCACAGTTAGTTTGGCGCCCTTGATGGTTCCTTGCACCGACATTGTTTATCCGAGATATTTTTATTTCCTTCTCAATTTTGGGACATGTTTATTCATTTAAAAGCTCTACCTCACCCCCCTACGCCCCAAACACAAAAACCTACTCTAGAAAAGGAAGCTCTCAAGAACCTAACTTCCCAAAGGTCCCTCCATCATCAAAGGTAAGTTGTAACGATGATTCAAAGTTAATTTCAATTTTCCAACATCTTATTAACATGGGTAAATCCTTCCACTCATTACATATTCGATCGAGACATCATTGTTGAGAAAGGAAACCCTAGAACTAGAATTCAAGAGGAGCGAAATTCAAAAAGGTAATGCTTCTACTCCCTAATGATTTATAACTATGATTTGATGAGTTTTTGGGTGAATATTAAATGGGTTTGATAAAGATAACCATAAGAACTATGCTAGGGTTTTGGATTGTTGACTTATGATTGTTTTAAACTTTTGGGTGATGAGAAATGGTGTTAGTTATATCTGTTTGGGATTGCAGAATCACCTAGAAGTAGTAGAATGAGAATTAGGTGAGGAAATCACCATTAATAAGGGCTATGAGGCTTTACGCCCAAAAGGTGTTTGATAAAATTCCAAAGTTACTATAACATGAGCATTAATGCTAATATTGGTTCCTCGTGATATATATATTGACATAAACTATCGTTGAAAGAGGCGACGAACATCATGATACTCTTAAAAAGAACCAGAGTCAAGGTATGTGTGGCTAACTCTCTATGTTTGGGAATGTTAAGCCTAAAAAATATATACTTAAGCCTAGCTCCTTGAATAGTTCCAGAACTTCTATTCTATAGATTCGTAACTCGTTCATGACTTTCATTTTGAACGTTGTGAGCTCATTGCATAATCAATATAGACTTGGGTTTAATGCCCATGAGTCTCAGTCTAGATTACCAAGCATGTCGTAAACAGTTATGACATTCATTTTGAATGTTGTGAGCTCAGTGCGTAATCAATACAGACTTGGGTTTAATGCCCATGAGTCTCAGTCTAGATTACCAAGCATGTCGTAAACAATTAAAGTTATAGTGTTCATAATCAGTTCAAGAATACATGTCACAACCTAGTCCTATTTAGTATTCCAGTATCATGTAACTCAATATGATTCAGTATTTCAGCATCACATATTGTAGTCTGTTTCTCAGTTCTTGAATTCAAATCCCTGAATGTTGAACACCTGTATTGGGCCTGAGGCCGCAATTTATGCTTATGCATCTTTGGGCCTAAGGCTGCAGTTTATGCTTTATACATCCTTGGGCCTAAGGCCGCAGTTTGTGCTTTATGCATCTTTGGGCCTGAGGCCGCAGTTATGTATACATATACTTAGGCCCAAGCCGTAGTTTGTGCATATATATGTTGGGCTTGAAGCCAGAGTTTAATTATTCAGATAACCAGGTTGTTCATCATTCAGATTAAGAAGTATTCATATCCTTACTTCCTTTGTTCAGTTCAGTTATTAGTTATCAATTATTAGTTATCAGCTATCATTTATCATTTCAATTTCAGTTTCATCAGTTATCATTTCAGTTATCAGTTATCAAATCTCAATTACCAGCTCAGTATTAGTTTCAGCATTTATGGTTCTTTCTTTCAGTTGCTTTACATACCAGTGCAATTCAAATGTACTAACGTCCCTTTTACCCGGATCCTGCATCTCACTATGTAGGTAATGATTTATAGGTTGATGATTCAGAGTGCTAGGATTCTCGTACCAACTATTGGGTGAGCTCCAGTTCTTTCGGGGCATTATCATTACTTTGTAGTCTTTCAGTTTTTACAAACAGTCAGTGTTTCTAGTACTTCATTAGAGGCTTCATAGACTACAGTAACAGTTAGACAGAGTCACTGGCTTTTCATATTAAGCAATGTGGCCACATATATATTTCAGACTTATATGAGTGTTCCCGCATTTGATCTATATCATTCATACTATAAATATATCAGCATGTGTTTATCTTCCATATTCGGTATGTTATGATATCACATATTGATTCAATCAGCCATATTGAAGCCTTTTTTTTCTTTTGCCGAGGATAGCCGAGTCTAACTGATTTTTTGAAGTATTTGAAGGCCTTTAATTTATGGCGGAAGTCGGACGTCTCCGAGCTTCATTATTTCAGCCGTCGCCTTTTATATGACCGTAGTATTTAATATGGCCGTAGCCTTTGATATGACCGTAGTCTTTAATATGACTGTATCTTTTGGTTATGTCTCTTAGACTTGTTTCTCGATAACCTTTCGAACTTGTCCGAAAAGTTAGTCTCCGAGTATGATGGCCTTGGCCTTTGCATCGAGGGATGCCTCTTTGAGGTCTTACAATTTTGAGTTCAGATATTCGAATATGTTGACTGTCGGTGACAGTCCCCGAGTATTCGAGGTGTATTTGCATTTTGTCCCTTGAGCCGTTTCCTGTGGAATCACAAGTATGATGTTCGTATAGTAGCAAGTTTCTTTGATACACAAAGTATTTTGATATAGAAAGAATGCTTCTTTGGATAATTGATACATGCGTACATGTTTTGCCATCAGGGCTCAACTATTCTATATGGACACGGTTCATCTGACCATTTGGTCCATTACAAAGTTTTCCCATCGAGGCCCGATGTCCTGGAGTGATTTCCTTGCAACAAAGTAGACATTCAAGGGCAATGATCTTCAGTACTCGAGGCTTATTGTAAGGAACCTCGGATACCGTTGAATTGCTCTAAGTTAACACGACAATGATTGCCTCGTTAAAAACCTCACCGGAAAAACTCATTTGGGACAAAAACCGGTCTAAGGGAAAAAAAGTGCAACGCGTGCTTTAAGGTCCAAAGCTTCGTGCCAATCCTTGTCGAAAACCTACAAGTTTTAGTCGAAAAAACAGAAAGGATTGGACTGGTTTCGTACCTTTATTCGGATGTTGGATATTTAACGTGATCTTCCTCGGCATCAAGCCCCCGTGAATTTTGACCTCAATCATTTCTCCTCTCATTTCGTGCAAAGCTTTGCCCAGACCTGCTGCTTCTTCGGTCTGCGTTATACGGTTGATATCGATCTTTATTCGACCTTGACTCTCGATCGACGTCTCCTTTGATCCTACCCATGAGCCTGCTAGGATAAACGGACCCCGAAGAAGTCCCCATTTGATCATCCTCGGCCCTAATCTTCGACTGGTACCGATTATGTACGTTGGCCCAAGTGACAACCGGGTACTCGAGTAAACTTTGCTTCAACTGATGTGAAGCTATAGAAATTCGAGTGTTGAGACCTTGAGTGAAATCTTGAACAACCTAGTCATCGGTGACCGGAGGCAAATCCATTCTCTCCGCTTGGAACCGGGATACGAATTCTCTGAGCATCTCGTTATCTTTCTACCTTACCTTGAAAAGGTCTGATTTCCTCGTTGCAATTTTAATGGCTCCGACGTGTACTTATACAAAAGAATCTGCAAACATAGAAAATGAATCAATAGAATTAGGGGGTAATTTGTGATACCATATCAAGGCACCCTTAGACACAGTCTCCCTGAACTTCTTCATCTGTACGGATTCAATTTCGACATCTTTCAAGTCGTTTCCTTTGATGACGCACGTATACGAGGTGACACGTTCATTTGGATCGGTCTTCCCGTTATACCTGGGAATCTCGGGCATTCAGAACTTCTTGGGGATTGGCTTCGGAGCCGCACTAGGGGGGAAGGGTCTTTGCACGAACTTTTTAGAATCTAGTCCTTCCAATATCGGTGGTACCCCTGGTATTTGGTCAACCCTCGAGTTGTACGTTTTTACCTTTTTATCGTTGTCCTCGATCCTTTTCTCTCCTGACTCGATCCTCTTTGTGAGTTTTTCGAGCATTCTCATGATTGTGGGGTCAGCTCCTGATCCATTATTGGTTGACCTCTCCGAGACTGGTTCAGCATAGTGAGTAGCTTCTAGTTCCACTATGCTCGGAGTCTTTTGCTGACTTTGCAACTGAGCGATAGCAATCTGTTATGCTTGTAATATTTCGAAAATCACTTGGAGGCTGACTTCCCCATCTCCTCGACCCTGTGTTCTTTGGCCACCGGGTTGAACTTCTCCACGTACGCTTCCTCTGACGTTAGTGCCCAAGTCAACGTTCAAAGCAATGTGTGAACCAACATCGACTGGGTTAGGAACTGGTGCTACCCCAGGGTTAAGTGGGGTACACCGCCCCTTAAGCTGTTGCATTATCATTTTCCCCATGGAATCCGAAGCCGTCATTACCATGCATTGGTGTGTTTGCTGAGTTCGACATGTTTTAGCCTGCAATCAAAGAATCTTTGACAAGAAAAAGTGTGAAGAATAACGTGTGTTATCAGAAAATTAGCACTGAAACAATCACTATTATCTTTAGCCCCACGGTGGGCGCCAAACTGTTTACCTCGAAAATACGAGTAACAACTAAATTTTATTTGTGATTTTAAAGATATGTGATCTAGTCCAATACTAATTAATAAACAAGTAATATAGAGTATAAATGAGTAAAATCGATGAACCAAACCAGTGTTACTTGGGCGATATAGACCTCGAGCTCGATAACCTCGAGGTGGGTCGGGGATGGTAAAACAAGAACAGTAAAGTAAGAGCAATAAAGTTAAAGAATGATTCTGAAGAATAGTTAATGAGAATGTAAGATAGTATATTCTTTGCGAATGATTAGATGATGTTTACAAATGATTGGGGTCCCCTTTATATAGGAGAGGAAACCCAAGTATGGTACATTTCTATTTACAGTAAAGAATCTAATTGGGACAACTGTGTAACCGTCTAGTACGAATTAGTACTAGATTGTACAAATCTATTCCGAAATATTTGCCATGATTGTGGGGTCGTGGCGGTACTCTTGTACTTTTGTAACAAACTCACAACGACACTACATCGGAGTTAATTACACTCGACTTCGGTGTTTACTGCATATTCCGATCCTCGAGCCTTCATCGACCTCGAACTTGACCTATCTTGAACGCGAGCTTGAAGTGACCCTTCGAGGCCAGTCATGATCGGCCTCGATGTTCATCTGACACTTTGATCTTCGAAGCCTCCCATCGGGCTCGCTCCTGGTCTATTTTGATCTTGCCCTTGAAGTGACCCTCGAGCCCAAGAAATCGGGTACCGTATACAGTTACTGTGGAATTGTTTGGCTTGCCTAGCAAGCAGTGTTGGCGCCGTCACGACTCCGGTGGGAGTTTGGGTCGTGACAAACAGTGAGGGGATTAAATTCCATAAGGACACATAAGGAATTTGTGGGCTCGGAATTATATATATATATATTTTTTGTAAACTAACATTTCTCTGTTTTTCTGCTTATGAACTCAGTTCTACTCAGATTAACTTTAGTTTATGATTAAATCAAGTAGATTAATAAACTCGGGGTAATATAAGCAGTTTATTTGCTTCGATGTTGACTACATTCTTTTTTGCCATAGTTTTGAACATAAACTAAATAATGAAGTGTTAACTTTGGGATATCGTGAGCAATTAAGAAACTGGAATAGAAACAGAGAAACATTTTTTTTAGAAAAAACATGGTTCTGGTGATAAGGTTGTAACCGCGGCACTTAATAAACCTTGGAAATTCCGCGTTGCTCAAGAAGTTGAAGTTGCTTTCTAATGTATAGCGCCATATATGCTGCAATATTTTACTTCACGAGTTGATGAAACCTTGATGGTAAATTCTAGCACTAATAATTACAGTACTTATTTCCTCGATGCTAAATGAAATGAAATTTCTTAGACATGATAACACTAACCATAATAGCCAACTTAGTCAGAATAACCCCAAAAATTTTCTTGAAATTATTTAGATTATTTCATTTCCTATCAAAAACTACCGTACGGACCCAAAGAAAACGATCTTACGTGCAAGTCGATAATACAAACATAATTTAGTACTATTTTCTCTCTAGTGAATTGGTAGTAAATTTATTCTTTAACACACATGACAAGATATCACTTTTTATTTATCATACATAAGAAACGAGAATTCTGAGAGCATTTGATACTTATTTGCACTTGTGGAAGCAGTAGCAATAGTGTCTAAAGATGTCGTTTTTAAAGCACATACCCCTCGCTGCCCCCTCTTTCTCTTTGCAATATTTGTCACAATTTTGGCTAAGCAAACAAGAGCCAGCTAATATCTTGCTCTTTCTTCGGCAAAGTTTGCCCTCGGCAGCTTGCATCTCTACAGG
Source organism: Nicotiana paniculata (assembly GCA_005239505.1). Lineage (NCBI taxonomy): Eukaryota > Viridiplantae > Streptophyta > Magnoliopsida > Solanales > Solanaceae > Nicotiana > Nicotiana paniculata. Next base: position 25,941 of record ML320412.1, read on the forward strand.
GAACAACTTATTAGAAGTTTTTTTTGTGGTTAAAATCACTTATTTGAATTGGAATATATCTAAAGAAAATGTTGAAATATATGTTTTTTTTAATCATAAGTTATAACAATAATGATAGTCATTTCATATTAGCGAGTTCGTATATGGGCATGCAAAGGAATAGATAGCTAGGTGCTAGCTGCATGTACTATGAAAGGATTATAGCAAGTTAACAACTACCCTAAAATTAATAAATTTATAGTGAATCTTTTTGTGATATTAGATTGTAGTTTTGGGTCCAAATACCACCTCTCTCTTAGCTTTGCATCTTTTCCCGCCGGTCCAAGAATTAATAGCGATCAAAGTCCTGTCTCGGGGAATGGACTTAAAGGCTAGTGGTCATATTAGTCGTTTAAGTATTTGCTTTGATTCATGCAGCTACTATAGTAACAACGGGCATTTTCATGATAGTCTACAGAGACACTAACTAGAACTAGCTTGGAATTTAGGTATATATACCGTTATTTTGTGGTAAAAACACTAATTTTTTGAAACTAAATTATACGCACACAATATTCACAAATGAAATGACAATGAAAGAAGTACCAACCATTGGATGAAATGAGGAGGAAACAGAAGAGGAGAGCAAAAAAGGTTGTGTAGCTCATTAGTGACTTTGCCATATATACTTTGGATATAAAATGATCTTTCTATTATCTTTGAAGTGATTTGTGTATGAAAATTATTATGGGAAGAAAGGTATTTATAGCAAGGCCTGGCAATTTATTTAATGGTTAGTCAATTTTTCCAATGAAACTTGGTTGGCTATTCAAAGAAGAAACGAGTAATCTAAGGAATGCAGCAAATGATATTTTATACAAGTTAAATATATATTTGGCTAAATTTTGACTAAATTAATCCTCCATTTTTCTTTTTATTATAAGATGGACATTTGGATTTTAAAAAAAAGAACGTGAAGCACGGTATTGGTAAGATTTAGAAGGGATCATGGAGAAGGAATATGTTTCCTCATTGCACAAATGAACTGGTCAGTTTGCATTCTCATATATCACTTGTAAATTGTAACTTTCGACAAGAGAAGTTGAATTATGATTAACTTGTTAACATTGTTGTGGAATATTTACGGTAACAATTTTTTTATTAAAAGTTTTCATTTCTTTATTACATTTTTAGTCAAGTCAAATAAAAGATAAATAAAGTGAAACTAAAGGAGTAAGCCATTTGAGTGGTTTCTTTCATGTTCTTGTATGTATCAAACACCTCCTTTTAACTTTGAACGTTAAACATTCTCGTCGTCCTATTAGTTACTTTAATATTGATTTTGCCCTTGATATTTTCAATTTCCCTCTATGTTAAAATACTTTATATTATATAAGATACTTTATCTTTACCGTAGTGTTTTTACCTGATTTAGATTATCTTATAACTTATTATGATTTTACAATTTAACAAAGAACAGTCATTTTATGACTTTGTTAAAAAATGTATCGTAGTATGATTGTTATTTTAGAATTATGTGTATTAACTAAATATATTTAAGTTTCACTTTTTCTTTTATTCTTTATTATGTATATAGATGTTTGAATTTTTAATGTCAATTAATGATGTATGTTCCAAATTTTAGTTTAAAACACATTTAAGTTATTTTCTAACGACCTGACCGTTCATTTTGAGAATTTTAGCTCCGATCCTCTAATTTATGCTTCCTCTATGTTATATTGTGATTTTATGACTTGTCGGCGTGTTTGGTTTTGGTTTCGAGTGAGCTTCGGAGTGAAATGGGACACATAGTTCATGAGCTGGAGGTTTAGGTTGTAAACGTTGACCGTAGTTTGACTTATGTAAAGATGACTCCAAAATTTTGAGTTTTGACGGTTCCAATAGCTTCATATGGTGATTTTGCTCGTTGGAGCGTGTCCAGATATTGATTTGGAGGTCCGTAGGCCGTTTCGGTTCGAATTGGAAAAAGTTGGAAAATGAAAAACTTTGGAAAGTTTGATCGAGAGTTGACTTTATTGATATCGGGACGGATCCCGGTTCCGAAAGTTGGAATAGGCCTGTAATATCATATATGACTTGTGTGTAAAACTTGGAGTCAATCGGAGTTGTTTTGGTATGAATCAACATTGGTTTCGGAATTTGGAAGTTCATAGTTCATATGCTTGAATTTGGGTTGCGACTCGTAGAATCTGTGTCGTTTGATGTGATTTGACACTTCGAGCGCACTCGTGTGATATCTTAGGACTTATTGGTATGCTTGGTTGAGGTCCCGGGGGCCTTGGTGTAATTCTGGCCATGTTCGGCGCATTTCAGATCATTGAGGAATTTCTGAAGTTCTGGTTGTTCTCAGTTCTGGTTTTCTCTTATGCGAACGCATAAGAGGGGCCGCAATCGCGAAGCTGTATGACTGGAAGACATGGAATTTGTTCGATGCGATCGCGAGATAGTTTATGCTATCGTGAAGCTTGGAAGGTCGGTGAATCACGAACGCGTGAGTGGTGCCGCGTTTGCACTGAAGGAGGAGGGGGCCTAGGGAGGTAGATGTGTTGCTCTATGCCGTCGCGAATGTGTGCACACGATTGCGAAGCTGTGGGAAGTTTCTCACCACGTTCGCGTATAAGGTTTGGGCTAATTAAGATTTTGTTCTTCTTGATCGCGATGTGTAAATCACTGGGCAGCAGACTTAAGTTTCAAAATCGAGGGTTTATTTTATATTTCACATTTTGGACTTAGAGAGCTCAGTTTGACGCGAAATTTTGTGGGATTTTCAGAGATAACATTGGGGTAAGAATCCCTAACTCGATGTTGGTTAATTTACATGAATGCATTGATAATTTCATCATCTAATTAGGGATTTGAGTTGGAAAATTGGGAAAAAAATGGTAGAACTTCTTAGACTAAGTTTTGAGTTTTGAAAGGAAAATCGAGGTTGGATTTAAGTAATTCTTATATGGTTGGAGTCGATATCAAATGGGTGTTCGGATTTTATAAATTTTGTCGGGTTCCGAGACGCGGACACGGGTTTGGCTTTCGGGTTGACTTTTTAATTCTTCGCAAGGATCGTAAGTTTCATTGTTTAAATTAGTTTCCTATAGTTATATTTATAGAATGAAATTGTTTTGGCTAGATTCGAACCGTTCAGATTTGGATAACAAGGGAAATGCCTTATAGTTGATTGAGTTAGCGTGGTTTGAGGTAAGTGACTTGCCTAACCTTATGTGGGAGAATTACCCCTTAGTATTTGGTGTTGCTTGCGAAAATTATGATATGTGAAAGCCGTGTACGAGTGTGTACATGGGCTAAATGTGAAATTTTCTGATTTTATGTAGGTCACTTCCATGCCTTAATTGAGTTGCCTTGACATATGATAGTCATCATGTTAGTCTAATTTTATATGTCTACTTATCTTATCTCTTACTTTCTAATTGCTTACACGTTTAGTCAAAATTCTTATTTTCTTTATTCCGTATTTATTATTTAACTGTTGAATTCTTTACGTGAAATTTCTATTCTTGGAGTATCTTGTTGTTAAATTAGTATTGAGTTGCAAAGGTCATGATTCCTATTGAGGCAAGTGTTAAGTTGTCAAATATCATGCAATTGAGTTATTCTTCCGGTAGTTATTGTTGAGACTTTGTGTACATTGTGGTTGAGTCGTGGGCTCCTTGTTGGAAAATTTTGTTATTGTTTGGTTTCTCTAGCAAGTTGTGATATTGGACACTTGAGGTGCGAATTGTGATACATTGTGATATTGATACGCATGCGGTGGTATAAGGTCTGGGTGTTGACACACATGTTGTGAGATAAGGTGTGCTTGATATTAGTGGCTAGTAGGTGAACTACTAGAAGTCATGCGGTGTGATAAAGTGGGCTAAAAAGCGGGATGCTATTTCGGGAAGATAAATTTTCAAGACTAAATGTAAAGGCTCCCGCAATGATATAAGGAAAGATTGTGAGTTACTTTTATGATTTGGGACTACGTGAACGTACCTCGGTAGTGGCCCTTGTTGATCTTTCTCTATTTGCTGTACTTGTCTTGGTTGTTTGTTTCCTTAACATGTCAAATCCTTGTTTCCTTCCGTGTTATATTATCTGCCTTTATTATGTGTAGTTAATTTTTGGTAAATTCCTTATTTGTTTCATTTACATCGTTATGACCATTGTATCGTTATATCTTTCGCCATGTTCTTATTATTATTCCAATAGGGCCTTGACCTGAGCTCGTCATTACCCTACCGAGGTTAGACTTGTCACTTACTTGGTACCGTTGTGGTGTACTCATGCTTCGCTTCTGCACATCTTTTTGTAGATCCAGGTACATCTTATCAGTCCCGACACTAGTGAGCTGAGTTTGCATTTGGAGACCTCAAGGTACACCTGCCCGCGTCCGCAAGTCTCGGAGTCCCCTTATATCCCTTCTTATATTTTCCTTCTTTACTAGACACAGTTGTACATCAATGGTTTTTGTTTTGTCATAGAGCTTGTGACTTGTTTTACACCAGGTTTTGGGCTATTGTATATCCTTTGAGCCGTAGAGATTTCCCTTTGTATATATGTTGTTGAGTTTTTGAGATTTGAGATTATTGTTTTCATTCACCTCCGCATGTTTGTTAGGCTTACCTAGTCTTAGAGACTAGGTGCCGTCACAACATCCTACGAAGGAAAATTGGGGTTGTGACAAGTTGGTATCACAGCTCTAGATTCGTAGGTGTTATGAGTTACAGGTAGCTTTAATAGAGTCTCACAGATCGGTGAGAAGACGTATGTACTTATCTTCAGGAGACTATGGAACTGTTAGGAAAAGCTTCACTTCATTGATTATTTATCATGCAAAATTGTTGACTTCGGGATTCTAAATTTCTGTCTTTATATTCTGTCACAGATGGTGAGGACACGTACAGCTGGATCAGATGACCAGACACCCGCATCCCTTGCTAGAGCCGCGAGAGGCCGGGGCCGGGGTAGAGGCCGAGGACGTCCACATAGTGTGTCACACCTCCTTTTTCCCGAGGGGATAGGGAGTTTTTCCAAGTGAAGTGACATTAATCGAAATGTGATCATTTGTTAATTTAGAGTCGCGACTTGGAATAATTTATGGTGTCCCAAGTCACCGATTTATTTTAAATCCCAAATAGAGAAAATTTGACTTCGTTTAAAGTCTGCGAAAACTAGAAGACGGGGTAAGGAATTTTGTTAACCCTGGAGAATGTGTTAGGCATTCCCGGGTACCATGGTTTTAGCACGGTCGCTCATCTATTAATAATTGACCTAATTATCTGATTTAATACATATATGAAACCTATTGTGCATTTTTACCTTTTTTTAAAACGCTTATAGTATTTATGGAATTTATTTGAACAAGTCGCGATGTTGCACACTCGTTTATATTTGTACACATTGCGAACCGCGCCATGTGAAATGCACCCACAGTTCACAACGTCTTAACTTTTATTATTTGAAGTTAAGGTCGAGTCACGTGAAGCGCGCACTCGAATTGGGATTATGTATCATGAATATTCCACGGGAAACGTACCCATAGTCACGATGATTTATTATTAATCGCTCCTAAATCAAACTACGATATCCGAGAGCTGTTTATTTTCTATGTTCGTGATTTTTGAAGGCTGTATATTGCGGTAGGTGAGCTACTGGAGTGTGAGATTTTGATTCGTTCATACGGACTGGATCTTTGATACGTCTAAACCAAATCAGAATTGACCACGACCCTAAACTCGTTAGATGGTACCTCAAGAGTTCTCCGTGCATATTACTTTTGGGACTACGAGACGGTATCTCGGGAGATCCCCTGTTGTTTATTCCCGCGAGTTGTACTATTATTTCATTGTGTTTTCCTCTATGGAACTCTAGTACTTTATTATACTGTTTTATTCTCCTGCTTTATTTATTATATACCAGTGGGCTTGACCTGACCTCATCACTACTCGACTGAGGTTAGACTTGGCACTTACTGGGTACCAATTGTGGTATGCTCATTCTACTCTTCTGCACATGTTTTATGTGCGGATCCAGGTACTCGTCATCACCCGCATTATCAGTGAGTTCGAGACAGCTTTGGAGACTTCAAGGTATATCTGCCGCGCCCGTAGACCTCGAAGTCCCTTTCTATTCCTCCCCGTGCCAAACACTTTATGTATTTTCTCTTATTAGACTCTGATGTATAGAGATACTATTTTTTTCTGTAGCTTGTGACTCATGATGTTCCGGGTTATGAGAAAGTTGTGTACGTTAGTGTTTTGGTTATTGTACATGCCGAGCGGCATTGTCATTGGTTATCCGGTATCTATTGCAATTAGATGTTAAGCTTTGCTTCCATTATTGGTATTTTCTGTAAATTGTTAGGCTTGCCTAGTCGTACAAACTAGATGCCGTCATTGACATAGTTCGGAGGGATGTTTGGGTCGTATCAATACATGACTTCTTGAATATGATCAGTTTTGGAGAAATTCCTTGTCTCTCAAACTTGAGGAACCCCCAATTTGAGATTTTACAAATGTAAAATGTTAACCATTAGTTATCGATTTTCTAAGTGGATGATATGGTTCTTATCCATATTTGATCTATTTTTAAAAGTTCATTCTCCAATTCATTTTTAATCAATAATATGAGGGAATACTTGTATCATTTAATCATTTTGCGACCGCTAATCATAATAGCAAACTAGCCAAGCCGACTCAATCACTATAACCACAAATAATTTCTTGAAATTGTTTGGATTATGTCACTTAGACACCAAACATTACCGTACGGCCCAAGAAAAAGATCGTACAATACGATAATAAAAACATAGTACTTTAGTACTATTTTCTCACACAATCACTACAATTCTAGTGAATTGGTAGTATTTTTATTCTTTCACACAAAAGACAACACACCACTTTTTATTTATCATACATGAAAAGAAAAAAAGGAGAATTGTGAGTGCATTTGAAGCTTATTTGCACTTGTGGTAGCAGTAGCAATAACGTCTAAAGATGCTCT
>ML320413.1:0-35142 GCA_005239505.1 Nicotiana paniculata
TCCTATACTTATCCATATTTACTTACCTCGATGCCTTTGTGCTTGTCGGGTTGCTTCTGAACTGATATTTTGACTGCCTTCTCAGTGGCAGTTTCTTTTATCCCCGTAACACTTATATGGTACCTTTAACTACCCCAACTTCTATTTGATTATATCTCAAGTATTGACATTACTCTGAGGCTGAATTCTCCATGTTGGGGTTTACTACATTTATCTTGCATGATTTGTTGATTTGTCTGTAACTTCTTGTCTAGTCACGACTCGGCTTTTCCGGAACCAACTACTAACTACTCGTCGGCCCATTCTCATATCTACATTCTGCATAATCCTTCTTAGGTTAATTCCTTGTCTTAGCTTACCTCGTGTAGTGGCTCCTTATCTATTAATAACATCTGGGGCAGGAAACATTACTTCATTTCCTTGACGTCGTATTTGCATAATATTTTGGAATGATAGAATACATGTATGATTTGAGTAAATGAAATCTAATCCCTTTCTCATTTTTGGCATCTTTTCATATCATCGGTGACCCTTACTCGTCTTGTGGCAGTCCTTTTGTACGAAGGATAACAAAACTCAGCAATCGCGATGGTGACACTTAGTGTAACTGGCTCATACACTTCATTAAGCTTGACTTTGCTCATATCGCTTGCTTTAGGTAAACGTCTCCCTGAATGACCATTCTCATAATTCATAATAGTTCTCCTTCTGTTGTCGATTCTATTGTTGCCATAATGCAATATAAAATTCTCATGACGATGGCGATTATCAAATCACTCAGTTCCTAATTCATGTTTAGTTTATCATGTTCACCAATCCATACTGGTTCTATTACTCTAGGTTCTAACATTTCCTTTTTGGTAATCGTGTTAGAGTTGCGAACATATTTCTCGAAATGAGGACATGACTGTATGTCCTATACTCTTTTGTTGTCCTGAGGCCTGTCACCTCTCGTCTCTTCTTTCACTTGACTATTGATTTTGTAATACTGTCATTTTCTTTTATTTGCCGTTGTTGTTGGTCCCAAACGCCCACGCAAGTATACGTGGTCGTAGCAAGTAATATAATGTTAAATCGAATGTCGAACCCACAGGGACTTGCGTAACTAATTTATACTACGATTATATTAACTAACTAATTATCAGTTCACCACTCGTATTGCATTCTAGTTAACTCTCCCTTTCATATAATTCACTCATGGTTGCTAGTTAATCGATAATTTCTCTCATAGCCTTCTTTCGAAGCACTACTAGCCTATTCTCAATAGATTAACCCCCATATTCATATGAAATTAATCTATTAGAACGCACTAAGATTATGATGTTTAATTAAGCATGGTGACTAGGTATATTCCTACCCTAACCACATATCTGCACCCCTGAAGGGTTAAGATCGCGCTCTCTTCAATTCTTCTCTAATTTATATACGGCTTTCCCAAGCATAACATAGATAGTATATAGAACCTAACTGCTGGCCAGACAATTAACCAATTAAATGCAGCATTGAAGAAACAACCATATATTGAGTGAACTATATTCAAGGTTAAATTAACGTAGAATAACAATATCCATGGCTAAACCACAACCCTGGAACAATGGGTGTTTAGCCACTCATGCTAGAATCAAACAATTGCATAAGTGTTGCATAAATTGAAAATACTAGAATAAGATGAAGAAAATTGAGAAATCCTTCGCTTCCTAATGTTCCCGTGTGTATCTGCTCTCCAAAAGTCGCATCCCCCATTCAAAGTTATATTTTTTGGTCTATTTATATGTTGGGACTAACCCTAAACATGCAAGAGACTTCTATTCAAACTAGGAAACACTTAAAACCTTCAAAATTCGGATTGGGGTGGTCGCCCAAACGCCCGGATAAAGCCTGGCCAGGCCTGGCGTTAGGGCTGTAACGCCCCCCAAATGCCTGGTCCTACCATGATTTATAGCCCAAACGCCCGACTAAAGCTAATACCAGGCTTTACAGCTCAAACGCCCGGCTATAGCCCGGTTCACTCCTTTTTGACTCTTGAGCGTATTTTTGATGTTTATGTATCCATTTATCTCGGATTCAATCTCCAATTCACCTACACATGAAATAGACTCTATTATGCACATACGATGTGTATTTTTATCATTAATGCATATAAAATGTAAGGCACGTAATGCTTTAAACCATGAATTATAGCCACACATCAACACCCCACACTTAGGCTCTTGCTTGTCCTCGGGCAATGAGACAATTTACTACTCTTCAACACGTACCAAGTTCATTATCAAGGAGTATTTTACTTTTCAATCACACACCTTACCCCTTAACTATGATCGATACTGGCAATGAAGTATGAACATACAAAATTTCACATTCTTTCCCTTCTTTAAGCATACCCAAGTATAACAATTTAATCAATCATACCAACAACCTAATTGCAATCACCCAACCTCGAGAGTCAACTTGCAACTACTAAGCCCTCTCAATTCACGTACCTACCCAACAAGAAAGTTACAACATTACCAATCGTTCATGAGATCATGTGCCCTCACCAACAACAAAAGAGTTAATATAACTAGTCCACACATTCAAATACGCTTTTGAACATAATTCAAGGACATCACACAATTTAACAAATTCCCTCACTCTCACAAAGAATTCATATGCATCCCGTGGTCGTACCATAAGCTTGCCCGTAGTGTAGATCTCCACTAATTCAAGTTAGCCAAATCTAGGACCAATTAGGACTTTTAAGGTTGTCATGTAGGCTAAAGGACAGGTAGGATATATTTACGAATAGTGACTTACCCTCCTAAGCACTTTAATACACTACATTCACAAATCAACACATATTTTTCTCAACAAATTCCCTTGCCACAATTCATATTCAACACAGCCCTTTTTCAATTAAGCACTTCTACATTTTCACTAGCACAAATTAATAAAAATTTGGAGGTGTGTATCTTTTTGTAACTACTATCATTTTTTTCTTTCTTTCCTACACACACTCCATACATGAAAATTCAATGGCTAGTGACTTTTTAATACAATTTTAGTGCACCAACGGGCCCTTACATGGCTCCACGCAAAATCTAATCCCCAATATCCCACCTTACTTCTTTTAGCCACTAATTGCCTTAGGAGAAAAAGGTGCAAAAGTCTCAATTTAAGAACAAAAGAGGGGTACGGCTTGTAAGGTTGGTACTAAAGAAAAGGTCAAACAGCTCAAAGGGGCCAGCAATGGTAATTTTTAATTCTTATGTGACAAGTACATCCATGATCAAGTAAGAAAATGCCTACGTCATCTCCTAGACTAGCATAACCTACGATTTCGCTTCGATTAACACACGGGGCATGTTCTAGACTACATAGGATAACATAGAAAATCACTAAATCTCACTCACACATTGCACATGACTTAATCACAACGGTTTTATTAAACTCTCAAGTTAACTAAGCACACAAAATTGAGAGAATTAAGCAATATTACACTATGTGGCATACAAGTCAAACAACTGAGCTAAGGCGTCACAAAATAGCTATTTATTTTTACTCTGACATCACATGTAAAACCAAATATAAGAGAAAGCAGAATGTATGTCATAACCTAATATGCCGGCATCAAACATGTCATAAAGTATTTCTAAGTTACTCAGTTTCTTCCTAACTATTCTAAAAAAAAACAAAAAATAATTTAAAGTGACTGGTTCAGGTTACACCCTTGGAAAAGAACCGGTAAAGAAAAACCAAGGGATACTACCTAACTATCCAAAAATAAAAAAAATTGGTGTTTTTAAATCAGACTTTATCCCTCAAGAAAATTGTCCAACAGATCCATCGTTGGGAAAAATTCGAGATTTTTCTAAAACTAAAACAATAATTTTATACAATTACACTTCACTTCATAAAGTAGTTTCCCTACCCATATTTATGTTATGCATAGTCCTCGATGTATCATCACAAAGAAAAAACCTTAAAACAAGGGTGAGAAATACTCCCTGAGACCCTCTCGGGAATAGCTCGGACATGATTCTCAATCTTTAGAGTCGGGATGACCCCACACTTAAGCTCCAACATGCCCCTCAGCTTCAACTCTTGGGTAAAAAATAATGAAAAGATATACAGGCTGGGTTGCCTCCCAACAAGCGCCTGATTTAACGTCGCGGCACACTGCAGACTCTCGCCTAACTAATCAACGAGCACGACCTTGGTCTTTTCACGATTTATGGTACCACCCCAATTGTGTTTGACTCTATATACATTCACTAAAAAATTTCTTTCACCATGTATAGCTCGCAACTCAAGTGCACCATATGGGGTGACTCTCACTATCTCAAACGGGCCTGACCATCTCGACTTCAGCTTTCCAGGAAATAGTCTCAGCCTAGAATTAACTAATAATACATGTTGGCCTGGCTCAAAATGATGCAGCTTTATATGTTTGTCATGCCATATCTTGGTCTTTTCTTTGTAAAGTTTGGCATTTTCGTATGAGTGCAACCTGAACTCGTCCAATTCATCCAACTGCAGAAATATTTTCTCACATGTGGCTTCAAGGTTCATGTTTAGCTTCTTGATGGATAAATATGCCTTATGTTCAAGCTCTACAGGAAAGTGACATGCCTTCCCATAGACCAGCTTGTACGGTGATGCCCCAATTAGTGTTTTGTACGCTGTTCTGTATGCCCATAAGGCATCATCTAACTAGCAACCCAATCTTTCCTGTTCACACTCACCATTTTCTCTAATATTTGCTTAATTTCTCTATTGGATACCTCTACTTTTCCACTTGTTTGAGGGTGCTAAGTTGTTGCAACTCGATGATGGACCCCATATTTATCTAAAAGGTTATTTAGCAACCGATTGCAAAAGTGGGTTCATTCATCACTAATCGAGGCACGTGGAGTACCAAATCTGGAGAATATATTCTTCTTCATAAACGCAGCGACAACGATGTCATCATTCATCGGCAATGCAATTTCCTCCACCCATTTTGACACGTAGTCAATTGCCAGCAAAATGTATTTATTTCCCCTGGATGATGGGAATGGACCCATAAAGTCTATCCCCCATACATAAAAAATCTCTACCTCAAAGATATTATTCAAAGGCATATCGTGCTTCCTTGTTATTGTTCCTGTTCTCTTGCACTGGTCACACTTATTAACAAATGTGTGGGCATCTTTGAATAGCGTTGGGCAGAACAAACCAGATTGTAGCACATTCGCCGTTGTTCTATCGCCACCATGATGGCCCCCATTTGGTGATGCATGACAATTATACAGCACAAGTTCCACTTCTTTATCAGGAATACATTTCCTCATTAACTGATCACCATATTCTTTGTACAGGTAGGGCACATCCCGGTAGTAAAACTTCCCATCGCGTAAGAACCTCTTTCTTTCTTCATATTCTATTTCCGGAGGAAGTACCCCACTCACCAGATAATTCAAATAATCGGCATACCATGGAGGGGGGTCTTTGGTTATAGCAAAAATTTGCTCATCAGGAAAAACTTCTTTAATATCTCCACCGTCCTCAACACGATCATGATTTTCCACCCTTGACAGATGGTCAGCTACTTGGTGATCAGTTCCCTTTCGGTTTCTTATCTCCACATCAAATTCCTGCAACAGTAAAACCCAGTGCATCAATCTAGTTTTAGATTCTTTCTTTGTAAATAAATACCTCATTGCTGCGTGACCTGTGTGGACTATAACTTTTGTTCCACCAAGTATGCCCGGAATATTTGAAAGGCCCACACCACAGCTAACAGCTCCTTCTCAGTGGTGGTGTAATTCTGCCGTGCATCATCAAGGATCTTACTTGCATAGTAGATGGAATAAAACACCTTGTCTTTCTTTTGGCCTAGCACTGGCCCAGTTGCATAGTACTTGCATCACACATAAGGTCAAATGGTACTGACCAATCAGGTGCAACAATTATGGGACAACTACCAATTTCTTTTTTAGCTCCTTAATTGCCTAGATGCAGGGTGCATCAAAATTGAACTTGACATCTTTTTCCAGCAACCTACACAAAGGAGTAGCAATTTTAGAAAAATCTTTAATAAAGCGCCTATAAAATCCTGCGTGTCCCAAGAAACTCCGGACTCCCTTCACTGATATTGGTGGAGGTAGTTTTTTAACTGCCTCCACTTTTGCCTTAGCAACTTCAATGCCACTTTTAGATACTCTATGACCCAAAACAATGCCTTCCTGCACGATGAAGTGACACTTCTCCCAATTTAACACCAGATTCCTTTCTTCACAGGGCCAACACCATGCTCGGGTTTTTCAAAGAAACATCATAAGATGACCCAAAGACTGAGAAGTCATACATGAACACCTCTGCGAATTTTTCCACCATGTCAGTGAAAATAGCCATCATACATCTCTGGAAGGTGGCTGGTGCATTGCACAGACCAAATGGCATTCGCTTGAAGGCGAAGGTTCCATAAGGCCAAGTAAACATGGTCTTCTCATGATCCTCTGGGCATATGACAATTTGATTGTAACCTGAATACCCATCCAGAAAGAAATAATATCCGTGCCCTGCTAATCTGTGCAGCATTTGATCAATAAATGAGAGTGGAAAATGATCCTTGCGGGTTGCTTTTTTGAGCCTTCGATAATCAATGCAAACTCTACAACACGTAATAGTGTGGGTCGAAATTAACTCATTCTTTTCTTTCTCAATCACGGTCATCCCTCCTCTTTTGGGCACACATTGAACCATGCTCACCCAGTTGCTGTCAGAAATAGAAAAAATGATACTTGCATCTAGCATTTTTATGACTTCTTTCTTCACCACTTATTTCATGATGGGATTCAGCCTCCTTTGTTGCTCAACACTCGGGCAATGTCCATCTTCCAAAAAGATTTTATGCATGCAAAATTATGGGCCGATTCTCTTAATATATGCAATGGTCCATCCAATTGCCTTTTTGTGCTCACGAAGTACCCTAAGCAATTTTTGTTCTTGTGTGTTGGTCAGGCTGGATGAGATGGTCACGGGCAATGTCTCAGAGTTCCCAAAATAGGCATAGCGTAAATGTGCTGGAAGAGGGTCACAAGACTCGTGTAGGGAACCATTGACGCTGATTTGCTTTCCACTACAGTAATAATGGATAGCTCTTCATAGTGGACAGGTAACTTGAGTGCCTTATAAACATTAAACACCTCCACTGGATGACCAACTCGCATCGTCATTTTCCCTTCACACACATTAATGATATCTCGACCCGTAGATAAGAAGGGACGCCCAAAAATAAATGGGACTTCCTGATCAGGCTCATAGTCCAAGCTAATGAAATAAGCTGGGAATATGAAAGACCCCACCTGAACCGGCACGTCTTCAATTACTCCCTCAGGATGAGCAAGCGAGCAATCATCCAATTGTAAAATCACTATTTTTTGGCGTGGCTCACCCAACCCTAACTGCTTGAACACAGATAGCGGCATCAAATTAATGCTTGCCCCAAGATCGCACAAAGCTCGCCCGACTGCATGCTTACCAATTGAGATTTGGATAGTAAAACTACCCGAATCTTTTAATTTCTGAGGTAGTTTGCTTTGAATTCTTGAGCTAACTTCCTCAGTGAGCGCCAAACTCAGTCAGCCTTCGTTTATTGTCCACAATGTCCTTGACGTATTTAGCATATTTGGGCATCTCCTGCAGAATGTCTACCAGTGGAATATTGATATGTACTTGCTTCAAGACGTCAAGAAACTTTTTATATGACGCATTATCTTTCACCTTTTTCAAGAAACTTAAGGGAATGGAGGGGGTTGCCTCACAACAAATGGTGGGGGTTGCTCTGCCACCGCCTCCTTTGCTGGCTTATCTGATTCGTTCGGGTTGTCTGATGTTGATTCAATAGTGGCTGGTTTCTCATTAAAAGTTACCTGCTTTCTCTTTTTGGACTGGACTTCTTCCAATTGCTTCCCATTCCTCAATGATATAGCATTAACATCTACTTTAGGATCAGCTTCAGTGTCACTTGGAAGATCCCCCATTGGTCTGGTATTTTGGGAACTGGCGGGTTGCCCTACTTGACATTCTAAATTTCCCATAGCTACAGTCTGGGCTTGGCGGTCAGCCATTATTTTCTGATTGAAAGCAAGTTAGTCGTTCATCGTTCTCTTCATAATCTCCTCAAGGCTTGCCGATGGTTCAGCCTGACATGGTTTGTACTGCTGTTGAGGTGCTGGATGCCTGTAGTGATTCTGAGTGCTTTGATTTCCACCCCAAGAGAAGTTTGGGCAGTTTCTCTAGTTGCGGTTATAAGTATTTTCGTATTGATTTTCTTGTCCCCTATTCACGTTACCCACAAAGCAGACAGATTCTGGATTAACTTTGCGTAAATCACTCGAATAACCCTCTCCACAGACTTCACAAAATACCTGAATCTGTTGCACTAGTTGGGCTTGTTGCACTGGTTGAGATTGTTGCTTGTTAATGATCAGGTTCATCTGATTTACTTGGTTAGTCAGCGTGGAAATCTGAGCTGACAATGCTGAGACCACATCTAGTTCAAGAACCCCCGGTGACTTTTGAACCATATTTCTCCCCATCTCAACTTGCTAGTCTGGATTGATTTTGGAGAATTTATTCAGTAATGCAAATATTTCATCATAAATTTTCTCCAACACATGACCTCCGGCTGCTGCATCTACCACAATTCTTATTTGCGGATGGATCCCTTCAATGAAAGTGTGAACTAACACCTCGCTTGTCTGATTGTGATGAGTATAAATATTTACCCGTTTCTGCTTAAAGGAGACTATCTCGCTCCTGATCTTTGCAGTCTTTCCTGAAGGGAAGAACCTTGCCTGAAATTTTCTCGCCAAATCATTCCAAATGGGAAAAGCGTGAGCCTCACATAATCTGGTGTGACCCCATTAGTGATATAAGTATCACTAATCTCCAAGAAGTTCAGAATGTGCTGTAGTGGATCCTCGTGTGGAAGACCCAAAAACTGCTCGTTTGCATGAAGTAGTTGGATCATGCTCTGTTTCAACTCAAAATGCCCAGTGATTCTGGGCTTCACAATGCTGGAGGTAACATTAGCAATACTGGGCATTGCTACCTCCTGAAGCGCCATGTGTTGCTCCTCTGCCATGTTTACAGGAAATCGGAAGAAGTCCTGAATATTAGATGTATCTCTTGCCTCTCGCANCTACCTCCTGAAGAGCCATGTGTTGTTCCTCTGCTATGTTCACAGGAAAGCGGATGAAGTCCTGAATATTGTCTATATCTCTTGCTTCTCACCACCTCCCGTGAAATGTTCTCTCAGGTTCGGGGTAAAAGCCGTCTAGTCTGTCCTGGCTTTTGACCCTACGCATTCAATCGAAGTTCCTGAAATTAGAGCAAAAACCACATGACGTTATACTGGATGCAATCAACAATTAAAGCAAGTAACTACAAAGCAGTCTATATTCAAGTCCACGGCAACAACGCCAAAAGCTTGTTGGTCCCAAATGCCCACGCAAGTATACGTGGTCGTAGCAAGTAATATAATGTTAAATCGAATGTCGAACCCACAGAGGTTTCTGTAAACTATTTGTCGAATAACTCTAATTGTAATTTAATCAAGCCAAAATAAAATCCAGGAATGTAACTAATTTATACTACGATTCTATTAACTAACTGATTATCAAGTGACAAGAATATTGTTATGTATTCAATAGAGACAAGTATTCCAGGGTTGTGATCCATTCACCACTCGTATTGCAATCTAATTAACTCTCCCTTTCATATAATTCACTCATGGTTGCTAAATAATCGATAATTTCTCTCATAGCCTTCTCCCGAAGCACTACTCGGCTATTCACAATAGATTAACGCCTATATTCCTATGAAATTGATCTATTAGAACGCAATAAGATTACGATTTTTAATTAAGCACAGTGACTAGGTATATTCCTATCCTAACCACAAATCCGCTCCCCTGAAGGGTTAAGATCGCGCTCTCTTCAGTTCTTGTCTAATCTATATACGACTTTCCCAAGCTAACATAGATAGTATATAGAAACTAACTGCTAGCCAGACAATTAAGCAATTAAATGGAGAATTGAAAAAACAACCATATATTGAGTGAACTATATTCAAGGGTAACTTAATGTCGAAATCAATATCCATGGCTAAACAACAACCTCAGAACAATGGGTGTTTATCCACTCATGCTAGAATCAAACAATTTCATAAGTGTTTCATAAATTGAAAATACTAGAATAAGACGAAGAAGACTGAGAAATCCCTTGCTTCCTAATGATCCCGTGTGTATCTTCTCTCCAAAAGTCGCATCCCCCATTCAAAGTTGTGTTTTTGGGTCTATTTATATGATTGGGACAAACCCTAAACGTGTAGGAGACTTCTATTCAAACCGGGAAACACTTAAAACATTCAAAACTCGGATTGGACAGGACCAGGGACCAGGCTTTATGGCCCAAACGCCCGGATAAAGCCTGGCCAAGCCTAGCGTTAGAGCCCTAACACCCCCTAAACTCCTGGTCCTACCAGTCTTTGTAGCCCAAACGCCCAGTTATAGCCTGGTATGACCAGGCTTTACAGCTCAAACGCCCCGCTATAGCCCGGTTCACTCCTTTTTGACTTTTGAGCGTATATTTGGCGCTTATGCGTCCATTTAGCTCGGCATCCATCTCCAATTCACCTACACATGAAATAGACCCTATTATGCATATATGACATGTATTTTTATCAGTAACGCACATAAAATGTAAGACACATAATGCTTTAAACCTTTGATTATAGCCACACATCAGTCGTCATCCATGTATCGCATCTTACTCATAATTCTCCCTTATATCTCTTCTCGTTACTCTGCTTATTTGTGTGCCTATCCTTTTTTTGTGAATACTTCAGCAAGACATTTTTCTGGTTTTTTTTTTCTCCCCTTGTTTCATCCATCGGCTCTTCGGGTTTCTCAACGTCCTTTCTTTAATAGGGACGAGTGTCACACTAAGGTAATATTTATCCCTTCCAGGATATCGGTGCCTATCTTCCGATTTTTTTTCTGATCATGTTAGTATACACATCGAATTGTAATATTCTAGAATGCCTCATCTAGGTGTCTCACAAGAAGATCTAATAGCACATATGTAATACCCTTCAGGAGCTCAACTAACACAAACAATCCATTCACCATTTTTGGTTACTCTAACCCCAGCTGGATCCTGATGTTCCCTCCTTTTCTTAAACTACACTTCTTAGCCCCCATAGGGCATAACTATGATGGGTACTCCCAATTGTGCATACCCCTGTTAGTGTTGAATATAACTCAAAAAGCTTATATTCCTCTGACAGAATTATAAACACTGTTAACCTTCATTAACTGGACGCCTCGTACTCTTCTTCATCTTGATTATTTTGCTTGTTGAAACTTGTGTTTACCTTCTGAATCACTCATTGTCTTTCACCATTAAGGTGGATAGGTATTCTTTCCTCAAGACATCTTATCAGGAGGCTTACACCTTGCAGTACACACATGATCTGCTGAAGAACTCACTTTTACTTATCATAAGGATGGTGCAAAGTAAAGTTCCTCTAATTCAACATGTACACAACTATATCTATTATCGATCATCTTTCTGAACATAGGCATCGTCTTATTACGAATAAAAATAGAAGTTTCGAATTTGAATTCTTATAAGTGAGCTCTACCACACAATCTAGAGTAAGAACAAAGAGTGACAGTCCTGAAATGCCTTGTAGCCTCCTTCTTATAACTGTTGTTCATGACACACCCATAAGCAAGACTCTACCAGACACAGCTTGTAGGCTCCCTAGGACAGAAATGCTCTAATACCACTTTTTTCATGTCCTGAACCTGGGGGCGAGACCAGCACTCGGTGCCTCGCCTATCCTTGCGTACCAACTTGCGACTAAGGAACTGTGAACATATGATATCATACTTTGACCATAGGCTATATTGTAAGACAATTTCAAATGCAAACTAAACATTAATATAATGCTGGGCTGACAAGGCCTTCATAACTACTACAGCTGGAAAACCAAAAAAATATACATAAAAGGACTACAAGCCCAACATACTGCACTAACTAACATGATATGTCTACAAGGCTCTACTGATGGATATATTGTGATTGGAAAAGGGCTACAGTCTACTCATAACACACACACACAGATATATATATATATATATATAAGATGTACATAGAGATCTAGACACGGAAACTCCGAAAGGGTCGGAGCTTACCGATCAAGCTGAACTCGGCAACACTTAATGAGGAGGCCTACCTGTCTGTCTGTCTAAACCTGCACGCACGAAATGCAGTGCCCCTAGAAAATGGACGTTAGTATAAAATGATGTACTGAGTATGTAATATAATATACTGAAAACTGAAATTGAAGTGAAAATATACTAACTGCAAGTAGATTGAAGTCAAAGATAATCTGAATATATGCCTACCTACTGATACCGACTCAACTCTCTCAATATAGCAAGTAAAATAGATGTCCGACCCTATAAGGCTCGGTATATATATATATATATATGTATGTTTGATCTGCCGTAGTAGGCTCACTCATAGGCGCTCGAACATACTAGGCCCTGTATCTCGACCAACCGGGCTCGCTAATAGGCGCTTGGCCACAGTAGGCTCAGTGTATAACTTACCATCTGATCAGAGGTTTCCTAATATGGGGGGCCTGCCCATCGATTATAGCTCGATGATAATAAAATACTATAATACTATATATATAGATTCTCTACTCTCTTGACTGGAAAAAGGAAATACACAAATGAATATGAAGTCCCGATACAGAAAATATTGTAACTTACAAAACTAGGAAAATAATGTATTTTGGGATATGAATTTTTCTTTATGCCTCTATATCAAACTCGTGTAATTACGAGATCATGCCAAAATTAAAGAAGACTTTAGACTTAACATATCTGTAGTAGGGCAAATCTTTATGATATTCTTGGAAAATGTTTCACCGTACTCCTTTAGTTACTCAAAATCTAATTGAGTTTACCTTGTGAGATCTCATACAATTTTTTGTAGAAATGTTCATATGCTCACTTTGTTAATTTGATCACAACCTTTCAAGTTTGTTACTGAAGCAATATGCTAGAGCCTGTATGGCTTTTCTTGTGAATTCCATCTATTTTTGAGAATAATGCAAGCCTTGGACTTAAGAAGAAATTTTCAATCCTTTCTTAAGTTATTTCCACCTTTCATGTTATATCATGAGTCATTTCAATATGCAAGGGGGGGGGGGGTACTACCTCATGCAATATAATTGATGAGTAATATTCCATTATTAAGAAACCCGTTATCTAATAATTTATTCCTTAATTAATTGAGTAATATCCCATTATCCAATAATTAACCAATCACCCACATAATTAGGAATTACCTCAAATTACATTAAATACTACTCACTTTTCACATACACTATACATCTTACTATAATGGTCATGTGGTACCTTGTATAGCACTAGCCCGTAAATACCGAGTACTTCAGCTCTGGCAGTATTTTATCCTAACATGCCAAACTTGGACGAAAATTCATTTGCTTTGACTTGCTTCCCCTCTCACCTCCGCGAATTTATTCATTACTTGTTTGAAATTGCATTACCTTTGTAATCTACAAATAATCCTTTCCTTTGACTGATGTCAATTACCATACGACAAATTCAACGTACAATACTACAGGGTGCAACATCCTCGTAATTTAATGATGTGGGACGTAGTATCAACGGAATATTGCAGGGTGTAAAAGAATCCCTACAAGAAGCAGCGATAATATCCGACCAAGTTAAGAAAACTCTGTATCTCAATAGCTAAAGATGGTCCGGGCCAATTTTGAACTGCCTTAATCTTCTTTGGATCCAGCATGATATCCTTACTAGACCCCATGTTCCACAAGAATGCCATAGAATCAAGCCAAAACCCACACTTGAAGAATTTAGTATAAAGCTTCATCTTCCTCAATGTTTATAGTACAATCCTCACATACATCACATGTTCCTCCTAACTACGTGAGTACACCAGTGTATCATTGATGAATAATATAACAAAAGAATCAAGATATGACTGGAATAAATTGTTCATCAGATGCATAAATGTTACTAGGGAATTAGGCAGTTCAATGACATCACAAGGAACTCGTAGTTACCATAACATGTCCTGAATGCCGCCTTTAGAATATCATAATCATGAATCTTCAACTGATTATACCAGACCTCAAATCAATCTTGGAGAGCACTCTAGCTCCCTGAAGCTGGTCATATAAGTCATCAATGCATGGTAGTGGGTACTTGTTCTTAATTTTGATATTGTTCAACTGCTTATAATCAATTTAAATTCACATAGTACCATCTTTCTTCCCCACAAACATAATCGGTGAACCCCAAGGCGATGCACTAGGCCAAAGCAGGTTTTAATTCTTTCAAATCTACTGGTGCCACACGATACGGGGATATAGAAGGGGGCTGAGTGACCAACACCAAGTCAATACCAAAATCAATGTCCCTGTCGGGTGTCATAGTAGACAGGTCTACAAGAAACACATCCTGAAATTCTCGCACTAGCGGAACAGACTCAATGGTAACAGTATCAGCATAAACATCCCTCATAAAGTCCATATATGTCAAACATACCTTCCCAACCATCCGCTGGGCCTTCATATATAAGATCACTCTACTGGGAGCATAGTCTAGAGAACCACTCTACTCAATCCTAGGAAATCTCGGCATCGCCAATATAAACAATCTTAGCATGAAAATCTAGAATAGAATGACACGGAGACAACTCATCCAAGCATAGAATCACATAAATATCAACCATTCTAAGAAGTAAGTGATCAACTCTCATCTCTAAACCCTCCAATAGTCACCACACAAGACAGATATACACGATGCACGATAATAGAATCACCTATCGGTGTAGACGGATGAACAAGTGTAACTAATGAATCACGGGGCTTATCGAAACATTGACGAAAATATGATGATGCATATGAATAAGTTGAATCACGATCAAATAACATGGATGCATACCTGAGGCACACTGAAACAATACACATGGTCACTGCGTCTGAAGAAAAGGCTTATGGCCTGGCAGGAAAAGCATAACATCTAGCCTAACCACAACCAGATCAGCCTCTACCCTCAAGGGAGACCAGGAGCTCCGTGAGTCCCACCCCGAGCTGGTTCAGAGGGTGGTGAAGTAACTAGTGCGGAAGTCATAACCTGACTTCTCTACTGAACTGGACCTCCCATAAGGCGCGGAAGTACCTCATCACATTCCCCAACTCTCCGCACTCAAAGAACCTCGATCTGACAATGGAGGGGTTGGGGGCGGACTAAATCGGACCCTGAGAACAAGAATAACCAGTAGAAGAACCTGGTAGAGATGAACCATAAGCTGATGGAGCACAATATGAACTCTACTAGGAGGGCGTTGAAAGATGACTAACCCTGACGAGCATTGTATGAACCATGGCTAGTGGATGCACCATGATGATCCAGACGATCCATCTCAGTGGGCCAGTAAGGACAACCCCTGCTGTGGTGGGACTATCCTCCAGATGAGACACTGCTGAAACCACCCAAAACATGAAGGCGCTTGTCGTCCCTCCCCACACTCTCCTAACTGCAAACCAACTCTACGCGTATAGAAATATCAACCACCTCGTCAAACTTCGCATCCATCACAATATTCCGAGTCATGATGAAACGCAGCCCATAGTTGAGGCCATTAATGAACCTCCTAATCCTCTCCCGCTCAGTGGGAACAAACCATACAGCTTGACGAGCCAAATCTAAAAAACTTTTCAAATAGTGGTTCACTGATATACCTTCATGGCATAGCTTCTCAAACTGCCAACACAAATCCTCCCTACGAGTCAGTGGAACGAACTTCTCTAAGAAGAAAACTGATAACACATGCAACGTAAATGGTGAAGCACCAGCTGGCATGCTCAATTTATAGGCCTCCCACCAACTGTAGGTTTCCCTCGTCAGCTGAAAAGAAGAGAATGAAACTGCACTATTCTCCAAAATACTTGTCGCACAAAGGATCCGCTGGCACCTGTCAATAAAATATTGAACATAATCTAACTCGACCCACTAAATTCTGGAGGTTAAGCCTCCCAAACCACTCTAGTCACTTCTGCTCCTCATTACTTGTCAATGGGCCAACCTGGGCCTGAGAATCTGCTACCAACCAGACTGGTAATACCCGCGGTGTTTGGAGTCCCTGAGCTACCTACTTTGGACTACGGGCAGCGAGAGTCGAAGCACCTCCCCTGCCTGCGAAGTGGCTAGTGCAGCCGGAATCAAAATCGGCTGAACAAGGCTTGTGCATACAATCAATTTCTTACCCAAAGTCTCCTGAAGGCCTGAGTCACAATAGGCACAATCGGTTCTTGAGTTGGCCACACCTTCTCTTCACCTTGGCTGGTTGTACTGGTGTCCGTCCTCTTGATCCCGTCGCACGTGTACTCACCATCTATGGGAGAATGGAAGAATAAAAGATTAGTTTCCAGAATTAACAAATCCGCATGGCAATAGTGGAAGAAAGTTATGTTTCATAACGGTTTGGTAGCCTCTCGAAGATAAGTACAGACTTCCCTGTACTAATCCGCAGGACTCTACTAAACCTGCTCATGAATCATGAGACCTATGTAACATAGTTCTGGTACCAACTTGTCACGACCAAAATCCGAACCTGTCGTGACGATGCGTAACACATTACTAGGCAAGATGATACATCTACGAAATTGAATTAAAAGAATGATTTAATAAGCTCAACAGTAGAATGTCTCATAAATATTTGATAAACACAATTGTAACACTATTACAATTATCCCAAAATCCTGGTGTCACCGAGTAAAAACTCGAACTGCTTCGACCCTTCTGAAGACGGGCTGTGAAGCGCTGTAATTATCATTAAATTGGACTCTCTGATATTATCTGTATACAACTACATAACTACACAATACAACATAATCAACCTAGTAATAATTATCATGGTTCACACCCACACGCTCGTCACCTAGCATGTGCGTCACGTCAACACCAACCATACAACACGTATTCTTGGGATTCATACCCTCAGTACCAATTTTATAAGTGTTACTTACCTCAAAGTGAGCAAGTCAATGATCTAACAAACCCTTGCCTCGAAAAACAGCCTCTGAATGACACAAATTTCGTCACAAACAATTAATGTAATCAATACAAACTATAGGAATCAATCACATATGATAAAGCTAAGTTCATTAAGCAAATTTAAAAAGTCAACCCTAGGCCCACACTTTGGAAACTGACAAAACTTAGAAAATACGAACACCCTTTGAATAACGAGACCAACAATACAAAAATCATTCAATTCCAACAAACAATCGACCCTCAAACCCCCAAATCTTACTCTCCAATACCTAGTCAAAAATCCCTAAAATCTCACCGCAAAAACACATAATCTAGGTGAGAAAATCAATGTGTATTCAATATTAATGAACAAAAGTGATCCAAAGTTGATTACCTCTTTATTTGTAGTGAAATCCGTCACAAATATCGCCCATAGATGAGCTCCACAAGTCAGAGTATGAAAATAATACTTTAGCCCATGATTTTGGGTTCTTAATCTGGCCCGGTGGTCCTTATTCGAGGGACCAAAAAATTTCTCTAGTTTACAAAGCACAAAAACTACCAACCAAAAAATCCTTATATGCGAACGCGATATCCTTTTCATGAACACAATGACCTTTGACCCAATGCTTAACTCGAGGAGAAAATGAGAACAACATGGGGGGGCTTGCCTCCTCGTTTGCAAACGTGATCCCTATCTCGCGAAAGCGAAGACAAATACTCATGGTGCCCAAGTCGGCCTCATCTTCTATGTGAACACAAAACCCTTCTCGAGATCGTGAAGAACAGACCCACCACATATTCACGAACGTGTCCTTATTCCTTAACACAAAGAATAAAACCTTCTCCCCCTGAACAACTTTACACAAATGCAGTCTCTAAATTGCGAACCCGATGAAGACTGCACCAAAAACTAGATCAATAGTTCTATAAGGAAAAAACTCAATCCGTAATTAATCTGAATCTCACCCGAGGCCTACTCAAACATACCCACACATCCTAAAACATCATACTAACTTAGTCAAAGCCTCAAATCACATCAAACAACATAAAACATGAATCACACCCCAATTCAAACCTATTGAAACTAATGAACTTCCAACATCTAAAACCAATGCCAAAACCTATTAAACGAATTTCGATGACCATACATTTTTCACACAAGTCATAAATGACTTAACCAACCTATTCAAACTTCCGGAACAAAACATCAAGCCCGATATCAACTACGTCAACTCTCATTCAAACTTCTCAATTTTTCAAGTTTCGCCAATTCAAGAGAAATGACATACAGATCTCCAATTCATTATCCTAACATACTACTAAGTCCAAAATCACCATACGAAGATATCGGAAATATCAAAAATTCATTCTGAATTCGTTAACTCATAAGTCAACATGTGGTCAACTCTTTCAACTTAAACTTCCAACCTTGGGACTAAGTGTCCCAATTCATTTTGAAACATCCCAGGAACAAAACCAACTACTCCGGCAAGTCACATAATAACAAATGAACATAAGTTAAGAAATATTGGAGGAACGGGGATACACTAAGCAAAATGAGCAACCAGGTCGTTACATATATGCATGAGGTAGAGAGTGAGATATTGGAGAAAGTCGAGCACTTTGGCACTAAGGACATTTTGAATGGATATTGATTATTGATGGTATTGTGATTGGAATGGCTTTCATGCTACAATAGTGCTTAAATATCGATCTATTTCTTTATATTAAGGTGATTACCCATATTACTTTGGGTCGTGTGAGCCCAGTCACCTCGAATGGTTCTATGTTTTGACAGTTGGACATTATCAGACATATGGTTTTGTATTGTGAGGTATAGAGATTAGATTATGAGCATGTATTTTGCATCTTAGACTCATGTTGTAGCTCTTATATATAAACGTTGATTGACAGATATCTTTAGTATGAATGGGTTGATATATTTTTCTTCTTTTGTATGAAAAGGCATGTCTTAATGTTGGATGTACTATGTATTTACTTTTGTGCCTATTTGATGACATTGTTCCCTACTTCACAGATCTATTTATGTACTTACTTGCTTTTTGAACTTCCAGTAGGTGTGAATGCAAACTCTTCATTATGTCTTTTTCCCGATATGCATGATCTTACTAGATGTGCTCACGATTCGTGACATCTACTTAACATAAAATGAATACCAAGCTATCACAATCCAAATTCCAGCATTGGCCATCGTGACACCTAGCCACCTGCTAGCCAAATCATCTTCTCAAACATTAAATAAGGACAATATATATATATATATATAATTAGTCTATATAGGCTTCGCAATATCAGAAACAATGCTAAGTTTGATAACTAAGTAAAAGCAACACAAGATCCCCATATTTGGTGTCTCTGAGTACATAATCTTTTAGGAGTAGAAAAATACAAAGGTCTGAAATAGATTCACAATTCTATATGAGTATACAAGTCAATAGATAAACACCTCCTTGAACTCCATTGGGGCCAGTACTTGAATCTGCACAAGAAGTGTAGAAATAAAGTATGAGTAGAACCGACTCAAAGTATAACCTTGAAGGGTAGTGACGAAGCATTGACCAACATGATACTAACCTCCATAATCAGACAGTCAACAAGTCTAAATAAAAAGAAGGAACAACTCCAAAATAATGAATATTAGTAATACGAAATACAGTCAAAGAAGATAATAATCATGCTTATAAGATATAATGATCAAAGCATACTTTTTAGCACCATCTCCACAAAGGACAAATGAAATGCATGGAATAGCACAATTTGAGACAATAACAATAACATACCCAGTGTAATCCCATAAGTTGTGTATGTAAAGGGTAGTGTGTACACATCATGATATGACAACCCAATCCGCATGTACAAATGATGTGCATTAAC
Source organism: Nicotiana paniculata (assembly GCA_005239505.1). Taxonomy (NCBI): domain Eukaryota; kingdom Viridiplantae; phylum Streptophyta; class Magnoliopsida; order Solanales; family Solanaceae; genus Nicotiana; species Nicotiana paniculata. The sequence continues at coordinate 20,030 of ML320413.1, forward strand.
TTGCATTTGAATGAATCCTTCTGCATGAGTCTTTGATGTATATACGTGCTCAAGACTTAGTCTTCCATATCATCAGTACCATTCCACAACCATGTAGCACAATACCTAAAACTGACACAATAAGTGTCGAAATACTAGCTTAAATCGGTGTCTCTGCGCTCACAAGGCCCAAGGTAACATGGGTAATCACCTGACTCCGGAGGGACGAATCCATATTCAAGTACTATTGTTGCAGCATGCAACCCAATCCAATATAATATTATTGTGGCATGCAACCCGATTAAACCATAATACTCCATAGCTAAAAAATCAGTTATCAAACCACTCATATATAGCAATGTGCCAAAGCATCTCACATTATCATAATCATATCAATCCGCACGGAATGTACCACCATGTCATAACTCACCTCATATAATTGTATCTGTTGACGACAAATTTTCACCCTCCCTTTTATAATAAATTTACTTGCACTTAATGATTTTCAGTAAGTGTATTGAAAATAATTTCTAATTAAAAAATATTTATTTTTATATTAATTAAGTAATTAATGGTGTTAAATTATAAATTTTGTATTATAATTTAAAACATATCGCTCTTACTATTTTTGAAACTATTAAAATAACTTTTACATTCACTGTATATGTTTATAATTAATTTAATAATATTGTTTCTTAATTTTAATAAAACAACCTACAACAACAACAACAACCCCGTAAAAAACCCACCAATAGGGTTTGGGGAGGGTAGAGTGTACGCAAACCTTACCCTTACCCCAGAGAGGGTAGAGAGATTGCTTCCGAAAGACCCTTGACTCAGAGATAATAGATATGTGACAACAAAATCCGAAAAATAATATCACCAACGTGAGAGACAACAAATAAATGGAAAAGAAGTAACACAAATATTATGCAAAAGTGTGAAACACAACATAAATTACTAGATATGCTAGACAAAACACTATCGTACTCATCAGTACAAAGAGGGAAATCGGGACAAAGAGAAAAATAGCTCGACTACCCTTTAACCTACAACTCTAATGCTATCAAGAGCCATGTCCTCATAAATCTAGAGTCGTGCCATGTCATGTCTGATCACCTCACCCCAATACTTCTTGGGCTGCCTTCTACCTCTTCTCCTACCTGCCAAAGAAAACCTCTCACACCTCCTAACCAGGGCATCTAGGCTTCTCCTATGCACGTGTATGAACGATCAAAGTCGCTCTTACCACATCTCGTCGTCCACTGGAGCCACGCCTACCCTTTCCCGAATTTCTTCATTCCTAATCTTATCCAGCCTAGTGTGCCCACACATCCATCTCAAACTCCTCATTTCTTCTACTTCCATCTTCTAGATATGTGAATTCTTGACTTGCCAACAATCAACCCCATGCAACATGTCCGGTCTAACCACCGCTCTATATAACATGCCTTTGAGTTTCAGTGGCACATTCTTGTATGCTAACCTCAACTTGAAATATATATACTCCATGGCCTGCCTCCATTCCAGTCTCCCATTTATGTCACCTCGTGTCTCATCAGTCAGAACTATATCATCAGCGAACAACATCCACCATGCCACCTCTCCTTGGATATGGTGTGTCAGTGCGTCCATCGCCATGGAAAATAAGAATGGATTGAGCACAAATCCTTGGTGTAACCCCATAACCACCGGAAAAGGCTCTAGGTCACCCCCACCGTCCTAACCCGTGTAATAGTTCCATCATACATATCCTTAATCGCCCTAATATAAGCCACTGGTACACCTTTCACCTCCAGACACCTTCAAAGGATGTCCCTGGGGACCTTATCATACGCCTTCTCTAGGTCAATAAACACCAGATAAAAATCCCTCTTCCTATCCTTGTATTTTCCCACCAAACTCCTGATATGGGGGATAGCTTTCGTAGTAGAATGACCTGGCATGAACCCAAACTGGTTTTCTGATATAGATACCGCCCTACTTATCCTCCCTTCCACCACCATCTCCCAAACTTTCATGGTATGACTTAGTAACTTGATACCCTTATAGTTGTTACAATTCTGGATATCACCTTTGTTCTTGTACACCGGAATCATTGTACTCCACCGCCAATCATCAGGCCTCCTCTTCGTCCCGAAGATAACATTAAAAACCCAGTCAGCCACTCCAAGCATGCTCTACCCATATATCTCCAAAACTCTACTGGAATCTTGTTTGGTCCAGTCGTTTTGCCCTGACTCATCGCACCCACGACCTCCTCAACCTTAATGCGCCTACAACACCTAAAGTCATGGTCGCTCTCGGAGTTCCCCAATTTTCCTAACGCAATGTTTTCATCCCCATCCTTATTCAGGAGTTTATGAAAGTACGACTGCCACCTTTTCCTAATCTGGGCCTTTTCCATCAATACTTGATCATCCTTGTCTTTGATGAACCTCGCTTGATCCAGGTCGCGAGCCTTCTTCTCTCTCACTTTGGCAAACCGAAATAACTTTTTGTCCCCACCTTTACCCTCAAGTTGCTCATACAACCGACCAAATGAAGCATTCTTGGCCTCTATGACCGCTAACTTCGCCTCCTTTCTAGTCGTTGGTGCTCTGCACTAACATGATGTAAGAAGTTTTCTTGGCTTTCACTTTACCTTAGACCACGTCATTCCACCACAATTTGCCTCGGTGCCCGCCAGAGTAACCTTTCAAAACTCCCAAACACGTCTCCGACTAGCTCATTTATACAGCCCGCCATCACCGTAGACATAGTGCTAGCGTCCCCACCACTATTCCAGGCACCTATAGTCATCAGCTGCCCTTCCAACTCCTGTGCATTATCTTTAGGAAAAGCTCCTGGCCTAATCCTCGACTGACCCCCTACAAACCTCTTCTTCTTCTTCATCAAGATACCGACGTCCATCTCCAGGAGCCTATGTTGAGTTTCGAGATTCTCACTCGGTATCACTTTGCAATCCTCGCACCACCTTATCCAATTCCTCCCAGAAGTGCCTTTTATCCTTCTCGTCCAAGACCATTTGTGATGCGTAAGAGCTAATGACATTTAAAGTGCTCCTTCCAACTACTACCTTAATCTCCATCAATCTATCATTCACCCGCCTAACCTCTACCACGGACTCACTGAGCTCCCTCTCGACCATGCCCACTTTGTTCTTTCCCTTCACGACTCCGCATAACCATAATTTATACCCATCTACATTCCTCGCCATCGATCCTACCCACCTAGTCTCCTACAGACACTCTATATTGACCTTTCTCTTTTGGAGAATCTTCTCTAGTTCTATAGGCTTACCCATCATTGTTCCTCTATTCAACCATCAAATTCTCAACCTACAGGCAACCTTTTTCCCTTTACCCCCTCTGGGCCCCGCCCACACCCTGACCATTGTCCTACCCATCTCCCAACACCCGACATCCCCAAGGACATGACCCTAATAGCCATCAATATATCATTTTGAGAAATAACTTCGGGATACGTTATTATAAGAAGGGAAAGTTAGAACCTAGAGTAATAGAAATCGGTATGGACTGGGGAACAAAATAAACTAAACATGAATTAGGAACTGAGTAATTTTATAATAGTCAGCATCATGAGAATTTTCGATTGCATTCCGGAAATAATATAATGGACAACAAGTAATTGGTATTTGATTCAGGAAGATCCTAATTATGGCTAGACAAGAGGTTACAGACGAGTCAGCAAATCATGCAAGATAAATATAGTAAAACCCAATATAGTGAATTAAGCTTTGCAATGGTTTCATTGTAATACTTGAGAAAGATTCAGATAGGAGTCGGGGCAGTAAAAGGTAGCATATGAGTGTTACTGAATAAAAGCGAGTGCCACTGGGAAGATAGTCAAAATATCAAGTTCAGAAGCAACTCTATAAGCAGAAGGGCGTGGAGGTATGTAACTACAGATAATTATAGGCGGGGAAGAAAATAAAAAATTCCGTCAAGTATACGATATGGTAAGCTCGCAGCTTTACAAGAATCAAAAGATCCTCCCTAAATACTACAATGAAAGACTAGCTGAGGAGAACATTGACCTAAAGAGGAAATGGTCGCTTAACAACAGTCTCACAAAAATATTGTAAGCACTCCAAAAGGAAGTGGCACCTACTGTAAGCAACATCAATCTACGAAATAGGGTTTCTGCATATCCACCAGTCTCTCTCCGTACAAGCGACCCTCCTAAGATATCACTGTATCAACGCAATGAATCTAACGCCAGCTTCTGATGGTGCAAGACCACCAGACCAAACCCAAGAGAAGAACGCCAATTATACAAACAAAACATAGATGGGTTCCCCCTTTAAACTTCCCTCAAATGCTACAACTCTTACAAATGGTGGTGTAATCAATGTAGAAAAAATTTGTCCAGGCATTTCCAATATGCCCCAACTAAATCATGATCCATAAAATTGAAACTCAACCTGTGGATATATCTCTTCACCTCGGAAAACTATCACCCACTAGTACTCAGAACTCCCCGTTGGCAGCTCCAATCAAATGCAATTTCCCGGCAACAACTTGACTGGAAAAAGAAGTTATTGATGGACGATTTCAATGCGAGATGGTCCCACTAGGTGTGGAAAGCACCTCTAATCTGTCACAACAACAATCCAGTGAGCTAAATTCGCCAAACTTTCAAAAAGAATCCTCTGCAAACTTGAGCACTCCAACTGCTCGACATAATGCCCATGTCAATTCAACTGATTAGTTGAGGGAGTGTGGCACTCATCAATCCCCTCAGACGCATAAGGAACATAATCGACAAACAGATACCCAAGAATCAATCCAAAAAAGTGGTTTTCAAACGCTGCCTCCTTCATATCAGAATTGCGGATGGTAGTCAATGAGAGACTAACTGTCCAGATTCCTATATGTGATCAGGAAACTAATGCTAAATCTAATGCCATCACTCAATCCCCACCCCAAATAATGTATCCAATTCCTCAATTCCAATAAATGCCCAGTTGACTGCCAATAATGGCAAAGATTCTACTGCTGTTAACAATCCATCACTGGTACCCATTGCCTTCAATACGCAAGCTACCATCAAAATCACATCCAACTTTGATCGACCCCAAATACATTCTAACCATCAACCTACACCAGATTCAAACACCTACCAGAGAAGTAACCCCACCAAAACCAAATAACCAAATAACCCTTCCCTTCCCCCACCTCCAACAGTTACCCAATCCTATGTCACTATATTGAGGGCTAGGCACGAGGCTGAGATTTCCCCCTGCAATTCACACTGCCTGTTATCCCTACTAAGCAAGGTAAACCTGCCGTGGTTTTTAAAAGAGATGACTACATGGTTAAATTTGTAGACAGATGCAAGTTCACAGTTGTTGGTAAATTCCAACACACAATGCCAAAGATGGAAGCCAACAGAAGGAGTTTTATTGCACAAACAGAACTTAGAGTTGGGGTTAAAATTGCTCATTTCAATGGGAGGACAGTTTACATCGAACTTGACAATGAATATGATCACTCCATAGTCTGGTCCAAGTAGCACATGTACATACAGGGTCAATTGATGAGAATTGAAGCATGGTGTCACACCTCCTTTTTCCTACACAGGGTTGGATACGGGAGTTTCTTCCAATTTAAGTGACATTATTCGGATTTGGGATTTATTTATTAGTTTCAGAGTCTCCACCCGGATTTTTTACGGTGTCCCGGGACACCATTTATTTATTGCAATCCCAAACTGAGGAAATTTTACTCTATTTTAAATGTCTGCGACCAGAAATCCGAGTAAGGAATTCTGTTAATCCGGGAGAAGGCGTTGGGCATTCCCGAATTCCGTGGTTCTAGCACGGTCACTTAACTATTATTATTTGGCCTAAATCATCTGTTTATTTACATATTTTTGCCTATTGTACTTTTAGCCTCTTTCACTTTTCAGCCGCTTTTAATATTTATGGACTTATCTTGAAAACAAGTCACGATGGTGTGCACTTGTTATTTTTGGACACATTATAATTACGCCACGTGAAATACACCCGTAATTACAACATGTGATTTTTATTATAATTTGGAGTTAAAGACGGGGACATGAGTTGTCGCTCCCGAGTGTTTGTTAGGTAGCTTTGGTATAATATTTGATTTTTTTTTCTATCAAAATTTCGAACTAAAGGTATTCATTCTACCTAGAAGATCTTCTAAAACGATATTCATTGCTCTAAAAGAACATCTTATAGGATATGGCCTCATCTAGCCCCGTTTTATCACATGAGGCCGTCCTAAGTCAGCTCTCCTTGTGATAGGACTACTACTTCTGAAAAGAATTTGTTTTTAGCCCATGATGGAAAACGTGGGAATCAGAATATCCCTTGTTCGTTCAGATATATATATACTTATGAAATCCAGATATCTAAATATGTTACTTGTTAAGTCTGATACTAATGGGCAAGCTGGAACCACTCTATTCTTTCCAGAATTTTATGATTTCTAAATCAGACCCAGCCACATGCGGTTTTATTAATTTTTTGATCCAGTAATCCTTACCAATTCTAAACAAACTAATCGCATGCATCTAAAGTATTAGAGTTCACGCATATGTATACATTGATTTTTTTTTGTTGCAAATTTATGAGATACAGGATAAACTGGACATAATCTACTGATTCGTGTTGAAACTCCACTGAATTTGAGATAACCTTTTTTCCCAAAAAAATAAAATAAATCCAAAACGGGATGTTTATATAGATTTTTCATACGTTCTTTTGTCTAATATCATGGCAGAACTGACAAAAATGTAAACTCGAAATTTCAGGAACATGAATAAAACAGAAATTAAGCGTACAGTCCAGTCTTTATATTACAATGAAAGCTAAAGAAATACAGGGGGGGTTACAACTTGACTGCCGCTGTACATTTTCCAGAACGAAAGAGGCTAGAAATGAGACTCTAACTAACTTGCTGACTCGAAACTACCTTGAAACCTTATGTTTGAGTCTTCTCTTTGGAGTCTAAAAAACACCCCATTTGTTTGAGTGTTAGGCAATCATCAGAACCAAACTGACCATAGGAAGGTCAATTTTAATTCAGATACTGTTTATGTTCAAACCATGTTATCTGGCAGAACTGTTTATGCACTTTCTCAGGGTCAATATGATCATAAAAGGATCAATTAACTTCTGGACTTGTCATTTTTTGTACTTGGGACTTTTAGTCCTATCAATTCCTTAACTTGATTTTGTAGGCGTTTCAAGAGGATAAACTTGATCAATATGAAGGATTCCAGATTTTCTCCTCTAGTGAGCCTTTGATTGCCCATTTTACATCCTTTGAAAGGACAATTTCAGCAAGCTAACTACTGCTTATGCACTGTTATGTGACGAATTTGACTATCAAAGAGTCAAATTCACCTACCTTAGTGCTAACATTAACATAATTCTAACTATGTGGAACTTTTATTATCTAGGCATTTGTAGGGGATGGATTTGACCATTCAAGGGTTCAAATTCCTCACCCTAATGCCCTTCTTAACTACATACTTTAACCTTTTAAAGGGTGAATTTCAGCCATTTATGCTNTTGTAGGGGATGGATTTGACCATTCAAGGGTTCAAATTCCTCACCCTAATGCCCTTCTTAACTACACAGTTTAACCTTTTAAAGGGTGAATTTCAGCAATAAGTCAAGCTCATCTACCCTAGTGCTAATACTAACCTATCTAGAGACTTGCTTTTTGAATCTTTTTATTGAACAAAGAGACTCAATTGAAAGCATATTTTGTGCACTCTTAGGGAAAGAATCTAACCATAAAAAAAGGGCAAGATTCAGTCATCCTAGTGAAGCTTGTTATGTGGAACTATGAATATTAACTAAACAGTCAACATACAACAACCAAAAATACCAGTATCAAAACAATACTTGTCACACTCACAGGTTCATTATCATGTTAACAAAACATTTATAAAACCACATTTACGTACAAAGGAAGAAACAACCTTATTTATCAAGAAAAAAACTAGCTTAAGCAATGAGTAAAAGAAGAGAATTCCAATCCAGCACTTCATTAAGAACAAGAAGAGTTAATACCTACCTTTTTAAGAGTAGAACAACAGAAAATTAGACCAAATAAAGGTCAGATGCCAAAAAAGACTGGAGATCAACACAGAAACTAATTAGGAAACAAAACCAGCAGTAGAGAAATCCAGAAAATGAGAGCTTGGAAAACCAGGACTTGAAGCAAAACCATCAAGAAAGAAATATTTCAACCGGATAAACTTTAAAGCCCCAAAAAGAACCAGTTAGCTATGACCCAAGTTCTAAGAATACCATCATTGAAGAAAACCATATTTTTCAGATATTTCTATACGTAATCGAGTGTTCTTTCAGTATAGGATTTCTACTGTGTGTGTGTATATGAAATTTATGTGTCCAGATTATCAATAGGGCCTCAGGTTCAAAAAGAAGGTCCGGAATATGTCAAAAGAAAGTCTATTTATAAGGAGTCCACATATGGGATATGCTTTTGGCATATCCCTTATCCAAAAGGCTGAAAAATGGTCCTCATAGTACATAGGGTAGCTGTCAACCATATCTTTGGGACAGCTGCCCCTATTCTTGAACATTCTTTCTTATCAAAAGACCTTTCTATTCTTAAAATTCTGATTTCCTAACTNTATCATAAGCTTGATTAATTATTAAGATCAGGTTAACTAATTTGTTTTAGCTAATTAATCCTAACTAGTTGTTCTGGACATGTCTTAGGACTTAATTAGTTTTTTTAAGAGACTATTAGACTAGGTTAATCTATTAAACAAGTGATGGTGGGAAATTATTGTTAACTAAATTAGTCTTGATAAGTCTAGGTTAAATCATGACCAAACATTGTTTTAGAACTGAGTTTTAGCCTAATCGGTTCATTAATTTCTCATTATTAACTGATTTCAACTTGTTGAGTATTTTGGTCGATTAATTAGAGGTAATTAAGTTGTTAAAATTGGTCAGTTTTCTTGTATTAAACATGTTTAAGTTTCACTTGAACCTAGGAGGAATCAGTTTGTTTGAGTTAATTGAATATGCCAATCTTAACCTAAAAGTTGAAATTTAAACTATGATTAATGGGAAGTTAACATATAATTGAGACTAATCATAGGCATCAAAATCAAGGAAAAAACAAACGACTGCCTCAAACAAAGTATGAACAAAACAACTATTAGGGGCTGTTTTACTAAAGAAACATTTTAACCTATGAATTCAGGGATTTAATCGATCAGTTGTTCATGCTCGTTTATTGACAGAATTCACCAAAATGTTTGGAAATTAGCATATAAAGGAAACTAAACTACACAAAACCTAATGTTAATCTTGGTCATCCAAATTACTACATTTAACAGTTAAATCATACAAAATAGTGGTAAAAATCTAAGCTAAATTCATTTGGAAAAAACGAAAAACATGAATAGGAAAAAGGAAAAATAAAGGGAAACAGTAAGCATCTAGGGCCTATTTATGCTGACAAATCAAGACACATAGAAAAGAAATGGGGATACCCGTTTGAGGGGTTTGGACGAACTACGACAACTAACCGGAGTTAAGCCGGACTACGGCGACTTTCAAAAGTGACCCTTACTCACATGAATCGACGACTCTTGTTAAGAGCCATCGACTCAAGTGAGTTTGAGTCACAGAGCCGCTCGGATTCGCCATTAGCACACATTACAGTTCTGACAGTTTCTTAGATCTGGAATTGACGGGATTTGAGTGGGTTTTTAAGGAAGCTGATGGTGGGATGGGGTTAAGGGGGGGGGAGAGGACCATAGGGTGAAATTTTGGTGGTGATTGGAGGAGGTCCGGTGGCCGGACGGTAGTGGGATTTTGGGGCGGCTAGGGTTTTTAGAGAGAGGAGAGAGAGAGAGACGGATGGAGAGGGGGTTAGGATTTGGTGAAATGAAGGGGGTGGGGTTTGGTTAGGACACTTATATTGTTTAGAGGTGTGGGGTTCGGAACCGTTGGATCGAAATGATCCAACGACTGGGGTTTGATGGGGGGAAACGCTATCGTTTGGTTGTTATAGGGGACATGTCGGGTTAAGGGGTTTGGGCTGGGTCGTTTGAGTGTATAGGGATTGGGCTGGGTAGGTTGAGTGTATAGGGATTGGGCTGGGTATGTTGAGTGTATAGGGATTGGGCCTAGGTATTTCTTGGCCCAGGTCTGATTTTTGACTTCTTTGATTAATTAAACTAATTCATCTAATTAAGTTATAATCTAATTTAATCCAGAAAATATAGTAACTAATTTAGACCTTACTTTTCATCTATTTACAGGTTAATAAAGAATAAAATGACCAATTTTATATTCCTAATTAATCTATAATTTTAATGAATAAAAATGATTAGTTTTAGTAATTAGTTATTAAAACTACACTACATTAAATAACAATCACTCGTCTATTATTCAGTTAATTATAACTTTATAATTCTTTGATAATAGTGATGTAATTTTGAACAAATTTAAAAAGACGAATTATGTATATGCCAAAAAATACAAATCTTTCACAATTAATCACTGAAAATCAACAAAATCTATGAAAATAATTTATTTATCGAATTTTGTAGGGGCATTTGGTAGGTGAAAAAATCACATGCTCACAGCTGCCCCTCTTTGCTCGAAAATGCGAAGAGTTTTCGGGTAAAGACAAAGTGAGCAGTTATGAACGACTTTTACCCGTTTGCATACTCCATGTGAAGCGTTTTTGAAAAGTTTGACCGAACCCTGCTCCAAAGGTTGCCTACATATCCTTGGTTATAAAGGAATCAGGTCAGTGTAGTTCTGGAAGTTTTGTTAGCTGGGACTACCGAGTAACTGTGGTTTCATTGCGGTTGCTGCTGTTATTGCTGCGGATCTCCTTGTTAAACCCAAAGTAAACAAGACGACAGACTAAACTAAAAACCTATTAGCTGCTAGTTACAAGAATCCTATCTAAGACCTATTCTTGAATCTTGATCTTCTGCTAGCTCTGACCTGGATCTCAATGTTTATTATCCGCAGGTGTTGGTTTCGTCTCTTCGCTTTTCGGATCAAGGCAGGATATACCAAACGGATTGCTTCAATCTCGTCCTGAATAGTCCACATCTTCTCCATTTTTGTACTTTGGGAGGTTCAACTCTTTTCTTTGCTTCTTTTCTTTTTATTCTGAATTGAGACGTCTTCTTTTGGTCGTCTCGCATCCATTGTCCTAAATTGTAACCTGCACAAAATCAAAACAAACGGACGAAATTTTCTGCCCCGGTTTTCTCCAGGAAAATTCCGTGAGTTATTGTAATAAAATCTATGCTACTTTATTATTGAAAGCAATGAAAAGCTTGGAGTGGTGCACCCGGAGTTATTGTAGACTAGGGAGTGGATACCCTTTTCCTAAGGGTAAATCACCTAGGGAGTGGAGACCTTATGTTGGAAAGAAAATTGACAAGTTATGTTGTCGTCAAGAAAAAATCACCGGGTTATGTCGGTGTCTGGGGAAGGATCGACGAGTTATGCCGTTGTCAAGAAAGAGATCACCAGGTTATGCTGGTGTCTGAAAAGGTCAACAGGTTATGCTGTCTCCTGAGAAACAAATCACTGGGTTATGCTAGTGTCTTGAAGATGATCAACAGGTTATGCTGTTTTCGGGAAAAGAAAAGATCACCGGGTTATGCTGGTGTCTGAAAAGGTCAACAGGTTATGCTGTCTCCTGAGAAACAAAACACTGGGTTATGCTAGTGTCTGGAAGATGATCAACAGGTTATGCTGTTTTCGGGAAAAGAAAAAATAACCGGGTTATGTCGGTGTCTGGGGAAGGATCGATGTGTTATGCGGTTGTCAAGAAAGAGATCACCAGGTTTTGCTGGTGTCTGAAAAGGTCACCAGGTTATGTTGTCTCCTGAGAAACAAATCACTGGGTTATGCTAGTGTCTGGAAGATGATCAACAGGTTATGCTGTTTTCGGGAAAAGAAAAGATCAACGGGTTATGTTGTTGTCAGAAGGATCAACGGGTTATGCCGGTGTCTGGGAGGTCAACAGGTTATGCTGTTTCCTGAAGAAAGAGATCACTGGGTTATGCCAGTGTCTGAAGTGATCAACAGGTTATGCTGTTGTCAGAAGGATTAACGGGTTATGCTGGTGTCTAGGGAGGTCAACAGGTTATGATGTTGCCTGAAAAAGAGATCACTGGGTTATGCCAGTGTCTGGAAATGATCAACAGNTTAGAATTGATCAAAAGGTTATGCTGTTGTCAGGAGGATCACCGGGTTATGCCGGTGTCCGGGGAGGTCAACAGGTTATGCTGTTGCCTGAAAAAGAGATCACTGGGTTATGCCAGTGTCTGGAAGTGATCAACAGGTTATGCTGTTGTCAGAAGGATCACCGGGTTATGCCGGTGTCGGGGAGGTCAACAGGTTATGTTGTTGCCTGAAAAAGAGATCACTGGGTTATGCCAGTGTCTGAAGTGATCAACAGGTTATGCTGTTGTCAGAAGGATTAACGGGTTATGCTGGTGTCTAGGGAGGTCAACAGGTTATGATGTTGCCTGAAAAAGAGATCACTGGGTTATGCCAGTGTCTGGAAATGATCAACAGGTTATGCTGTCGTCAGGAGGATCACCGGGTTATGCCAGTGTCCAGGGAGGTCAACAGGTTATGCTGTTGCCTGAAAAAGAGATCAATGTGCTATGCCAGTGTCTGGCAATGATCAACAGGTTATGCTGTCGTCAGGAGGATCACCGGGTTATGCCAGTGTCCAGGGAGGTCAACAGGTTATGCTGTTGCCTGAAAAAGAGATCAATGTGCTATGCCAGTGTCTGGCAATGATCAACAGGTTATGCTGTTGTCAGGAGGATCACCAGGTTATGTCGGTGTCCGGGGAGGTCAACAGGTTATGTTGTTGCCTGGAAAAGAGATCACTGGGTTATGCCAGTGTCTGAAGTGATCAACAGGTTATGCTGTTGTCAGGAGGATCACCAGGTTATGTCGGTGTCCGGGGAGGTCAACAGGTTATGTTGTTGCCTGGAAAAGAGATCACTGGGTTATGCCAGTGTCTGAAGTGATCAACATGTTATGCTGTTATCAGAAGGATCAACGGGTTATGCCGGTGTCTTGAGAGGTCAACAGGTTATGTTGTTGCCTGAAAAAGAGATCACTGGGTTATGCTAGTGTCTGAATCGATCGAAAGGTTATGCTGTTGTCAGAAGGATCACCGGGTTATGCCGGTGTCCGGGGAGTTCAACAGGTTATGTTGTTGCCTGAAAAAGAGATCACTGGGTTATGCTAGTGTCTGAAGTGATCAACAGGTTATGCTGTTGTCAGGAGGATCACCGGGTTATGCCGGTGTCCAGGGAGGTCAACAGGTCATGTTGTTTCCTGAAAAAGTGAGATCACTGGGTTATGCCAGCATCTGGAAGTAATCAAAAAGTTATACTGTTGTCAGAAGGATCAACGGGTCATGCTGGTGTCAAGGGAGGTCAACAGGTTATGATGTTGCCTGAAAAAAAGAGATCACTGGGTTATGCCAGTGTCTGAAGTGATCAACATGTTATCCTGTCGTCAGGAGGACCACTGGGTTATGCCGGTGTCCAGGGAGGTGAACAGGTTACGTTGTTGCCTGAAAAAGAGATCACTGGGTTATGCCAGTGTTTGGAAATGATCAACAGGTTATGCTGTTGTCAGGAGGATCACCGGGTTATGTCAGTGTCCGGGGAGGTCAACAGGTTATGTTGTTTCCTGGAAAAGAGATCACTGGGTTATGCTAGTGTCTGAAGTGATCAACAGGTTATGCTGTTATCAGAAGGATCAACGGGTTATGCCGGTGTCTGGAGAGGTCAACAGGTTATGCCTTTGCATGAAAAAGAGATCACTGGGTTATGCTAGTGTCTGAATTGATCGACAGGTTATGCTGTTGTCAGAAGGATCACCGGGTTATGCCGGTGTCCGGAGAGTTCAACAGGTTATGTTGTTGCCTGGAAAAGAGATCACTGGGTTATGCTAGTGTCTGAAGTGATCAACAGGTTATGCTGTTGTCAGGAGGATCACCGGGTTATGCCGGTGTCCGGAGAGTTCAACAGGTTATGTTGTTGCCTGAAAAAAAGAGATCACTGGGTTATGCTAGTGTCTGAAGTGATCAACAGGTTATGCTGTCGTCAGGAGGACCACCGGGTTATGCCGGTGTCCACGGAGGTCAACAGGTTACGCTGTTGCCTGAAAATGAGATCACTGGGTTATGCTAGTGTTTGGAAATGATCAAAAGGTTATGCTGTTGTCAGGAGGATCACCGGGTTATGCCGGTGTCCGGGGAGGTCAACAGGTTATGCTGTTGCCTGGAAAAGAGATCACTAGGTTATGCCAGTGTCTGAAGTGATCAACAGGTTATGTTGTTATCACAAGGATCAACGGGTTATGCCGGTGTCTGGAGAGGTCAACAGGTTATGCTGTTGCCTGAAAAAGAGATCACTAGGTTATGCCAGTGTCTGAAGTGCTCAACAGGTTATGTTGTTATCACAAGGATCAACGGGTTATGCCGGTGTCTGGAGAGGTCAACAGGTTATGCTGTTGCCTGAAAAAGAGATCACTAGGTTATGCCAGTGTCTGAATTGATCGACAGTTTATGCTGTTGTCAGAAGGATCATCGGGTTATGCCAGTGTCCGGGAAGTTCAACAGGTTATGTTGTTGCCTGGAAAAGAGATCACTGGGTTATGCTAGTGTCTGAAGTGATCAACAGCTTATGCTGTTGTCAGGAGGATCACCAGGTTATGCCCGTGTCCGGGGAGGTCAACAGGTTATGCTGCTTCCTGAAAAAGAGAGATCCCTGGGTTATGCCAGCGTCTGGAAGTGATCAACAAGTTATACTGTTGTCAGAAGGATCAACGGGTTATGCCGGTGTCAAAGGAGGTCAACAAGTTATGTTGTTGCCTGAAAAAAAGAGATCACTGGGTTATGCCAGTGTCTGAACTGATCAACAGATTATCATGTCGTCAGGAGGACCACCGGGTTATGCCGGTGTCCAGGGAGGTCAACAGATTACGTTGTTGCCTGAAAAAGAGATCACTGGGTTATGCCAGTGTTTGGAAATGATCAAAAGGTTATGCTGTTGTCAGGAGGATCACCGGGTTATGCCGGTGT
>ML320415.1:1925-28673 GCA_005239505.1 Nicotiana paniculata
TGTGCTTAATGGAGTTTATTTCATGTGTAGGTGAATTGGAGATGGAAACCGAGCTAAATGGATGAAAATACGTCGAAAATAGGCTTAAGAGGTGAAGAGGGAACACCCTGGACTTATCCAGGCGCTTGGCCCCTAAAGCTAGGCAGCCCCTGGCGTTAGGGGGCCGTTAGAGCCCAAACGCCAGGCCTGCCCTGGCCTTAGGGGGGCGTTGGAGCCCAAACGCCCGGGTCCTTGGTTCCGATCAATTCCGAGTTTTGATGAGTTTAAGTGTTTCCCGGTTGGAATAGAAGTCTCCTACACATTTAGGGTTAGTCCTAAACATATAAATAGACCCCAAAACCACAACTTTGGGGGGGGGGATTCGAAGAGAAGGATTCGAGGGATTCGAAGAGACGGACGACAAGACATCAATTTGTACAGATTTTCTTTATTACTTTGTAGTTTCATTATGCAAGTTATTTTAGAGTTTATTCTTTTGAACATGTTTAGCTAACTTCTTTAATCTAGGGTTTTGATAGAACCCATTGAGGGATGAACTTATTGTGTTATTAATATAATTCTGATTGGTTGATTAATCTCTATTTGTTCAACTACGTTCTTATTGTAGTCAATTGAATGGCCATCAATTAGCTGTGCCTATTTATTATGTATCTACTTGAGAGAGAGTGCATATTAAGGTAGTTTATTGAACAACATCACTCCCGGAGTATAGATGAAATTCATAACCGAGGGTTTAGAGGTTGGATTAGAGATAACGATACTCGGGTGCAATCTAAAGTGAACTGTAACACAATCTAGCTAGCGTAACTTGAGAGAGTGCATCTAGTAAATTATCATAATTACTTGAGAGAGATTTATGGTAGATAGAGTTTTCATGATTGATAAAGACAACTAATCAAACTATATAGAGTATCCGAGAAGTAAATTCACCGACGGGGGAAACCATAACCTTAGATCTTTATTACGATTGTTTACACCTTAGCGTAGTTAATATTTAGTTTTAATCTTTAGTGTTAGTAATTTAAATAACATCATGTGACAGTTGAGTATTCTAACATCTTGCTTGATACGTAAATTCCCTATGGGATCGACTCTGGGCGTAATACCACGGATTATATTTGCAACGCCCGCTTAGTCTTTTATAAGACATAGTTTAGCGTGATCAATATCCTACCCGTCCCTTAGCCTACATTACAACCTTAAAAGTCTTAATTGATCCTAGATTTGGCTAACTTGAATTAGTGGAGATCTACACTACGGGCAAGCTTATGGTACGACCACGGGATGCATATGAATTCTTTGTGAGAGTGAGTGAATTTGTTCAATTGTGTGACGTCCTTAAATAATGTTCAAAAGTATATTTGAATGTGTGGACTAGATATATTCACTCTCTTGTTGTTGGTGAGGGCACATGATCTCATGAACGATTGGTAATATTGTAATTTTCTTGTTGGGTAGGTGCGTGAATTGAGAGGGCTTAGTAGTTGCAAGTCGACTCTTGAGGTTGGGTGGTTGCAATTAGATTTTTGGTATGATTGATTGAATTGTTATACTCTGATATGTTAAAAGAAGGGAAACAATGTGAAATTTTGTATGTTCATACTTGATTGCTGGTATTGATCATAGTTAAGGGGTAATGTGTGTAATTGAAAAGTAAAATACTCCTTGTTAATGAAATGTGTACGTGTTGAAGGATATTGCTCGAGGACGAGCAAGAGTCTTAGTGTGGGGTGTTGATGCGTGGTTAGAATTCATAGTTTTAAGCATTATATACCTTACATTTTATGTGCTTTTGTGATAAAAATACACGGTATATGTGCATAATGGAGTCTATTTCATGTGTAGGTGAATTGGATATGGAAGCCGAGCTAAATGGGTGCATAAACGTCAAAAATACGGTCAAGAGTCGAAAAGGAGTGACCCTGGACATACCCGAGCATTTGGTCACTAAAGCCAGGCATGCCCAGGCATTAAGGGGGCGTTTGGCCCTTAAGGCCAGGGTGACTCTGGCGTTAGCCAGGCGTTTGACCCCTAACGCTAGGTCTGCCCTGGCATTAAGGGGGAGTTTGGGGCTTAACGCCTGGGTGCCTGGTCCAGTCACCTCCGAGTTTTAAAGGTTTTTAAGTATTTTCCGGTTGGAATAGAAGTCTCCTAAACGTTTAGGGTTTATCCCAAACATATAAACAGACCCAATAACACAACTTTGAAGGGAGGATGCCATTTTAGGAGATAAGATACACACAAGATCATTGAAGAAGCAAAGGATTATCAGTTTTCTTCATCTTAATCTAGTATTTTCCATTGATGCAAAAACTTATGCAATTGTTTAATTCTAGTATGAGTGGCTAAACACCCATTGTTCTGGGATTATGGTTTATCCATGAATATTGTTATTCGATTAACTTAACCTTGATTATAATTCGCTCAATATATGGTTGTTTCTTCAATTCTGCGTTTAATTGCTTAATTGTTTGGCCAGCAATTAGGTCTTTTATAATATCTATGTTATGCTTGGGAAAGCCGTATATAGATTAGAGAATAATTGAAGAGAGCGCGATCTTAACCCTTCAGGGGAGCGGATTTGTGGTTAGGATAGGAATATACCTAGTCACCGTGCTTAATTAAACATCGTAATCTTAGTGCGTTCTAATAGATTAATTTCATAGGAATATAGGCGTTAATCTATTGAGAATAGGCGAGTAGTACTTCGGGAGAAGGCTACGAGAGCAATTATCGATTAATTAGCAACCATGAGTGAATTATATGAAAGGGAGAGTTAATTAGAATGCAATATGAACGGTGAATTGATCACAACCCTGGAATATTTGTCTCTATTGAATACACAACAATATTCTCGTTACTTGATAATTAGTTCATATAATCGTAGAAAAAATTAGTTATATTCTTGGATTTTGTTTTGGCTCGATTAAATAGCAATTAGAGAGATTCAATAAGTAGTTTACACAAGTCCCTGTGGGTTCGACATTCAATTTAACATTATATTACTTGCTATTACCACGTATACTTGCGTGTACGGTTTGGGACCAATAAGGGGTCGAGACTCCTGTGACCCATACTCCTAATCAGACTACTCCCAAGGTTTAAACCCCAGCAGACAATCATGTTGGGGTAATTCAACCAGTTGCTCCAGCGTCGTCCGTTGATGGGGCATCTATGTCCATCGATACTTTGTGGAGATTGGACAAGTTCATCAAGCTTTTCCCTATTCACTTTAGTGGTGCTACTTCAGAGGATCCTCAGGAATATCTAGACAACTTGTTTAACCAAGAAATTAGATCCTTTGACTAAAGCTATTCCTAGGATGAACACGGCTTACTGATAATCAAGGAAAGAGAGGAAAATAAGTAATAGACAATATTGCAGAAATATAGAAAAGCAAAGTAGATTGTATTCGAGAATCAGATGCCTTTACAAGTTGTATTCCCCTCCCTTATATAAGAGATTCATTGATATAACGTACAACTCTTGCTATGATTTCCCATTAATGAATAATTATGACATTAATGAGGCGTTACAAAGGATAACGGTAATTGGGGAATGGTTACGTAACATACGGGTAATCAATTGTGGGTTCTTGAATCTGCCCATAGCTTTGCCCAGATTCATTATGACCGTGTCTCTTCCCTGTCTTGATCAGGTTGAGTTTCCTGTGGCTGATGAACTCGAGGGTTTATTGAATCGTGCCTCTTTGTTCTGTACCTCTTCAAAGAATCACATCTAGCTGTCGCATTCTCCTGTGTCCACATAACTGGCTGAGTTGGCAAGAGTAGGCTTACGTGTTAAACTTTTTTTACCAATACAAATAGTCCCCCTAAATACCATATATTTATCGACTAATATTTGGTAAGTGGATACTCGTTTATGGCGGGAATATTTTTCTGCCGCTTTACCTCGAAACATTGTATCCTTCTCTGAATCATAGGCATCATTTGTCACTTCCATTTAATACACATAGCACGTGTCCTTTTCGGATTGGTTCTGCATTTACTCGGAACCTTTTAGGGATTTTTGCGGCTGTGTCAGTCCCGAAGTGACACCTTCAATTATGACTTTTCATCATTATTTTTCTTTTTTTCCATGTTTGACGGTTTTCCTCAAGTATAAATACCTTTCTTCTTTTCTTTGCTTCCACAAAACACTTTCTAACTTTGTATTCTGTAAAGAACTTTCTTCTTGCCTTTGTAAACATGTCTTCTTCAAATCAACCTCAGGGAGTAATAGATATTGAAAATTTAACGCCATTTTCTACTACGACTAGGAGTCGGAGGGGTGGTAGACTTAGGAGTCTAGGATTCACATTTCGAGAGGCTCCTCTTCTTCTCAGATAGTTTCCCCTCCTTCCGCTAGGTCTCTAGTTTCTCCGAGGTTTAGGACTTCTCGGTCTTTGTCTAGAGGTAGAGGTGAACGCCTTCGTGAACCTGGATTTGATGAAATAGTTCCTGCTGAGTTTGTCTTTCCTAGAGATAATCAAGTTCTCGTAGACCAATCCTCTTCCCTTGAGAGTGTCGAAATGTATCCAACCCTTATTACTGAGGGTCAGATTTCCCTTGTTCATAGGGAGTATTTTTTGAGGCCTGGTTTCCCTATCTACATTCCGAATAGTAATCAAACAATAACATCTTACAAGACGATATATTCTTTTGTTTATACGTACCCTTTTACTTTAGGGTTTAGACCTCCCATTGATCCATTCATAATTGAATTCTGTCATTTCTTCAATATCTGTTTAGGACAAGTTAGTCCACTGGTGTGGCGAGTTGTCGCATGTCTTAGGAGTTTAGCTTCTTTAGTCTCGGTTCCTTTTACTTTCAACCATATTATTCATCTCTACTATCCTACCTTGTTTCGTGAAGGGGTTTTTACTCTAACTGCTAGGAGCAAAAGAGTGCTGGTAACCCTTGGAGATGATAAGGATACGGGTTGGTACCTCCGGTATGTTGTTGTACCCACTGTTGGTTTAGTGGGTGAAGAAAATCTTCCCTTCCCTGAGAAGTGGAATCGTGCACGTGAGTATGCTTTATCTCACATCTATTTACTTTTCCTCGTTCTGACTTGAGATGTTTTACTAACATCGTATTTGTTTCTTCTTCTCTCAGCAATCGTGGGTACTGTTGAGAATGTCTCTGGTATCCGTGATTGGGTAGAAAAATTGTTGTCCATTGCTCCTTCAGAAGAGAGATCTTGGAAGTACTTCACTGGGAAGTACGGTTGGCATGTAAAGACCCACGTTAAGTGAAGCTTTTGTTCTTGCTTCTTTCCTTACTCGAGCCTCTTCTTTCTTTGTCGCTTAACTTTTATTTTCTTTTTGATAGGGTTCTCTGCTCGTGGGGTGTCTGCTTAATCTATCCCGAAGATGTCTTTGGCCCAGGCCCAAGAGATTATTGTTGGTTCATCTTCCTCGAAGAGGAAGATTGGTGAGTCTCGTACCGTAGAAGAAGAAGATGATGAGGGTGCTTTGGTGCGTAGGCCATGGAGAAGGCGGGTGGTTTCGGACGATGAGTCTACACCCATGACTTTGCCTTCCGTGTCTGTGGTTGAGCCCTCTACCTTTGAAGATGTTTCACATTCCCCCACTCATAAGTCTGTGGATTACTTGTTCCATTAAGGTTTTGACCTTGCTCCTGATGATGTTCCTTTAGCTGCTGTTTTTCCTGCTTCTTTAAGAGAGAAGCTATCTCATCTGCTCCTTTTACTATTACGGCTTCTGTTGTTGCTTTGCCCGTGGCTCCCTCAACTTTTCAGTCCTCCGTGCCTGCTGCTTTTCCCGTTGCTTCTCCAGCTCCTCGACCCTCCGTGCCTGTTGTTGCTTCATCTTTGCCTTCTTCCATGACTTCCGCTAGGGAAGTAGGGTATTCCAAAATAGAGATGCGGCAGGTGGTAATATAGGTTCCAGCTGAGGGGAATCTTTTCAAGAAACGGGTGAGCCCGAAGTGTGGCTCAAGCCTTTGATAGGTCCTACTGAGAAAGCCAAGCTAGCCAGCCATAGTGCTCTTACATGGGCCCATGAAGTTGTGCATACCTCTTTGAAGGTATGATGCAGGTTATCCTCTTTCGTTTTTCGTATATGAAATTTATCATAACTGATTGGTTATTGATCTTATAGGCAGCGAGCTCATGAAGAGGATCTCAAGTACAGATCAGGAGACAAAAGAGTTGCAGATCGATGCTGATAACAGGAAAGCACAATATGATAGCCTAAGTATTGACATGGATGCCTTGGAAGAGGAGAGGAGTACCTTGAAGCGGAAGATGAGGCTTATGGCGGCAGAACTGGCAGTAGAGAAGGCTTCTTCCAGTCAGGCTAATAAAGACAAGAGTGTTCTGAAGTCCATATTTGTTGAGCAGCTGTCCCACGCTTCAGAGGATATTAGAGACTTGAAAAAATTGCTGGGGCAGAAGAAGGAATACTCAAGCGAGCTCGTGCAATCACTCACTCGTACTTAAGAGGACCTTCGTACTGCTTTAGATAAAGTTCACCTTCGATTGTGACGTTAAGGGCCGCCCTTGAAGCTGCTGAAGTGAGGAAGGACGGATTGAGAGCTGAGCTTCAAGTATGGGCAAGGGATTATGAAGATCTTGAAGAGGCGGATGCTTGGTATGTGAGCTGGGCGTATATGAATTCTCGCCTTGACACATTGACGGAAATGAGTCAAGAGGGTTTCGACCTTAGTGCTGAAATAGCTAAAACTAAGGAAGCCATGGAGAAGGCTCAACAAGGTCATAACCTCTCTTCACCTGATTGTGAGATTCCTGCTGCTCGTTCCTCGTCATCTCCAGTTGCTCCCGCTCCTTCTGCCAGTGAAGTCAACCCCCCTTCTAAAGAAATTTAAGAAGTTGGTTCACCCTTTTTTTTTATCGTTGTCTCTACTGGTGGTTACCCCCAGTCCCATCGGGGATAAATTTTGATCTATTGAAAGTCCCAAAATGACAACTTAGGGGCACCTCAATGTATAAAAATTCTATACGTCTAAGAATAAGTTAATACTTAGTTTTTACTTAGCCGTTTTAATATATTAATGCTAGTATGATATTTGTTGAGTTTCTGTTTCACTCTTTAAGTCTTTTTCATGCTTCATTTTTCGAGGTTTTAGTTTTACCTCTAAGTTTTTCATATAGAATGCTTTAGATTACTCGTATCTTTTCGTAATAGGCACGGTGTCATATTAAATGTGTGCCTTTTAGTAGTAGGCATAATTTATGAAAGAGGGCCCTTTATGATTGACATGAAGAAGACGTCTCAACTTCATGATAATGCAATAGAGTGATAGGAATTTTACACTTATTTAAGAATGTTTCCAAGGAAAGTTTTTTGTTTGAACTTCCACGACATTTTAGATGTGTTTGATTATCGTCTGAAACTCATGTTGCAACTGTTTTGTTTAACATATTTTATATACCCTTGTATTTCGTAACTGTTTTTCATAAGTAACAGTTTTTCGATATTAATGCAAGGGAACAACTGTTTTTCACTAGTAACAGTTTTTATAAAGATTGGGGTTTCTACCCACAACTTTTTTTATTGATAACAATTTTACAATAAGTACGAGGAAAATGCTTTTTCATCCGTAACTATTTTATTTGACAACAGTTTTCTGAACAGATACATGGATTTTGATCTTTCATTCGTAACTGTTTTATTTGATAACAGTTTTTTGAGTAAGTATGAATGGTGATGATCTTTTACCCCTAACTGTTTTTGTTACAACAGTTTTGAATAAGTATACATTTCTTCCTCGTGACTAATATTTTGCCTTTCAGCCTGAATATCATATTCGAGGGTTTTTTTTTGCATTTTTTCATTAGACTTTGTATTTGGATGACTCTTTTGATCTCTTTCAATTCTGCTCGTATAACTTGTCTTGTTGGGTAGATGGGTCTTCATGCTCGAGCTTTTGACTTTCTGATAGTCTTCTTTGCTTCGTCTTAGACTTCCATACTGTATAGTCCCCCAAGTGTTTGGGCTTTGAAGAATGAGATCTCGAGCACTTGATTATTCCTTCCTTGTGGTCCTTTTCCTGAAAAGGAAAAACATTCCGGACTCGAAGGTTTATAGTTTTTTAGATGATGACTGCTTAACCCCTTAAAACGTCCATATGAAAGTGTAACCCTAGGCCGGGAATTGTGTTATTTCTTCGTGTCTTTGTAGTTCTAATATCATCATCTGGTGATGGGTTAGCTTTATGCCTATCATCTAAAAAAGTTAGTAAAATTTTTAAATGTTCAAAATAAAATCGAACATGTGATACCTGACAAGAGGTATTTATTTTCCTTAGAAGTAATACTTCTTTAGGTGGATGGCATTCCAGCTTGTTGGTAAAACTCTTCCGTCCATAGCTTCCAACTCATAGGCACATTTCCCAGCTATGCCTCGGATTTTGTAGGGTCCTTCCCAGTTTGGATTTAACTTTCCTGCGCCTGCTTCTTTCGTTGATTGAAAACTTTTTTGAGGACGAAGTCCCCAATCTTGAAGTACCTGAGATGAGCTTTACGGTTGTAATAACGCTCTATGATTTGCTTTTGAGCTGCCATCCGTATCAGTGATGCTTCTCTCCATGGTTCGAGCAGGTCCAGATTGGTCCTTAATTCGTCGTCGTTTGATTCCTCCATGGTTGTTTTGAACCTTATGCTTGGTTCGCTAATCTCCACATGTATTACGGCTTCCGAGCCATAGACAAGTGCGAACGGGGTTTCACCCGTGGCTATTTTTGAAGTTGTTCTATATTCCCATAGTACCGCTGGTAACTCATCAGACCAGTTTCCTTTGGCTTTATCCAGCCGCTTCTTTAAATTGTTGATGATGAACTTATTCATTGACTCAGCTTGACCATTAGCCACGGGGTGGTATGGCGTTGAAGTGATCCGTTTGATTTGCCAGCTTTCGAAGAATTCTGTGATTTGCGAGCCTATGAATTGTGGGCCATTATAGCACATGATCTCCTTTGGTATTCCAAAGCGGCATATTATGTTTCTCTATAAGAAGCTTTTAACTTCCTTTCCTCGCACTTGTTTGAACGTTTCTGCCTCTACCCATTTTGTAAAATAGTCGGTTAGCATGAGCAAAAGCAGTACATGTCCTTTAGCTGTGGGAAGAGGTCCCACTATGTCCATACCCCATTTCATCAAAGGCTGTATGGATATTATTGGATGCAATAATTTCGCTGGTCGATGCATGTTATTAGAAAACCTTTGGCACCTGTCGCATTTGGATACGAAGTTCTCGGCTTCTTCTTCCATCTTAGGCCAATAGTATCCAGCTCTGATTAGGGTTTTCACTAAGGATCTCGCCCTGAGTGATTTTTGCAGTGTCATTCGTGGACTTCTTTCATCACAAATTCCATTTGGTTAGGTCCGAGGCATTTAGCTAGGCGTCCTCCGAACATCCTGCGATAAAGCAAATTGCGAATGAGGAAGTGCCATGCAGCTTTGCGGCGAAGTGCTTGAGCTGCGTTCCTGTCTTCAGGTACGGTGCCATTCTGCAAAAAATTAACAATTTCGTTTCTCCAGTCCCAGGTTAAGTTGTTGAAAGTTACCTCATTCCTATCCTGGTCGATCATTGAATGGAATAGTTGGACGACAATTGGATTGTCTTTGTTTGTTACTTCCGTGACTGCTGCGAGGTTAGCTAACGCATCTGCTTCTGCATTTTCTTCTCTAGGTATTTGCATTACCTTCCATGTTTTGAATTGTCTCACGAGCTCTCGTGCTTTTTCAAGATATTGTTGCATTCGAGTCTCTCGAGCGATGTAAGTCCCCTACATCTGATTTAGTACCAGTTGGGAGTCGATGTTGATCACGATTTGCTCGATTGAGAGCTCCCGTGCGAGTTCAAGCCTGCAATAACAGCTTCGTAATCTGCTTCATTGTTAGTTATAGGATAACACTTTATAGCTTGACGTGTCTTTTCACCCGTGGGTGATATTAAGACTATGCCTAAGCCGACACCTTTTATATTTGAGGAGCCATCGGTGAATAGGGTCCATAGGCCCGGATTAGCACCGTTAAAAAGTTTTAACTCTTTTTCTACTTCAGGGATAANTGGCTAATTTTCCTGACAATTCTTATTTATGCAGAATATTTCTTAAAGGATATGAAGTCACAACGGTGATTGGGTGACATTGAAAATATGGTCGTAATTTTCTAGATGCCGTTATTAAAGCTAAGGCTAATTTTTCCAGATGTGGATATCTAGTCTCAGCATCTTGCAAAGTTTTACTTACATAGTAGATAGGTGATTTCTTACCTTTTCCTTCTCTTACCAGTACTGCACTTACACCAATTTCTGATACAGCTAGGTAGATGTACAATTTTCCCCTTCTTTTGGCTTCAAAAGTAGCGGTGGTTTCGATAGATAAATCTTCAGATTCTTGAAGGCTTGCTGACATTCTTCAGTCCATTTGAACTGATTCTGCTTTTTGAGAACTGAGAAGAATTTAAAACTTTTTCGGAAGACTTAGAAATAAATCTCCCCAAAGCTGCTATTATCCCTATTAGTGTTTGAACTTCTTTTTTATTTGTTAAAATATCATGTATTTTTTCTATAGCTTTAATTTGAGCGGGGTTTACCTCTATTCCTCTGTTCGATACAAGGAAACCCAAAAATTTACCTGATTGCACTCCAAAAGCGCATTTTTCTGGATTTAGCTTCATATTATACATGCGTAAATATCAAAAATAGTAGAGAGATGCTGGAAATGGCCTTCTGCTTGTGTTGATTTTACCAACATATCATCAATATAAACTTCCATCGTCTTTCCAAGATGTTCTTGGAACATTTTAGTCACTAACCTTTGATAGGTGGCTCCAGCATTTTTCAAGCCAAAAGGCATAACTTTATAACAGTAAGTCCCCCTGTTTGTAATGAAGGAAATTTTTTCCTCATCTGAGGGATCCATTTTAATCTGATTATAACCAGAATATGCATCTAAAAATCTTAATAATTCATGACCTGTTGTGGCATCAATTATTTGATCTATATGTGGCAATGAGAATGAATCTTTGGGGCATGCTTTATTTAAGTCAGTATAATCACGCATACTCTCCATTTGCCATTCTTTTTAGGTACTACCACGGTGTTAGCTAGCCAGTTAGGGTACGTTACCTCTCGTATCGAACCAATCTTCAAGAGTTTCTATACATCTTCGTCGGTCACTTGGTTCTTGAGTGGTCCTTGATTTCTTTTCTTCTGCTTAACAGGTACGGAGGATGGATCTTTATTTAGTTTATGACTCATCACTTCTGGTGGGATGCCTGTCATATCTGAGTGGGACCACGCTGGCAGTCTGCGTTAACCTTTAAATAATCATTAACTTACCTCTTCGACTGGGACCCAGCCTCATGCCTATATACACTTTCTGTTCAGGCTTTTGTTCAGACAATGGAACAGCTTCGAGCTCTTCCGTAGTCGTTTTGATGTGCTCGTCTTCCTCCAGTTCATGAATGACGTCCGGTCTGGAATCTGCATCCGTGTGGTCTAATGCACCTTCCATGGTTACTTAATTCACCTTCTCGTAAGTATTTTCTTTCGTACCTGTTTCAGCAATAAAACCTTCCGTACCTATTTGGGTAGTAATTTTTTCCATGATTGTTTGGGCGGTGCTACCCGCTTGGGGGATTCCCTTATCTTGTGATTCTTCCACCTCTATTTTCTTGTTGTAGTGTACCACGAAGTTTATATTTCTTGCAGTTTGCGGATCACCTCTAATTTGCTGAATCCCCCATTCATAGGGGAATTTAATTACCCGATGCAAGGTGGAGGGTATTGCTTTCATGTCGTGGATCCATGGCCTTCCCACAATTACGTTATAAGCCATGTTAGTGTCGATGACTTGGAACCTGGTTCTTTTCATCAGCCCCTCAGCATAAGTGATAAGCTCAATTTCTCCTTTTGTTATAACCATGGAGTTATCAAACCCTGATATGGCTCGTGCCCTTGGGGTTACTTTATTCCCCAATAGCATTTCTTCCACGACTCTTAGCAAAATGATATTGACTAAACTACCTGGATCAATCAACACTCTTTTTACGTTAGTGTCATGAATAAGTAAAGATATTACTAGAGCATCATTGTGAGGAAGCATTAATCTGCCGATATCTACATCATCGAAGGTTATATCGTCCACTTCCATATTTTCACGAACACGTTTTCCATGTGTAATTGTGAACTTTGTGGTCGTTTTGTAGACCACTTTGTTTACTTCTTCACCTCCGTGTCTCACGTTGACGGTTCGTTTTGGAGAAGGAGGCTTTGGGGGCTCCTGCCTATTCCTCATATATGCCTATTTACCTTTATCACTAAACAATTCTATTAAATAACCCTGTTTTAATAAATTTTCTACTTCACCTTGTAAAAATCCGCAATCCGCAGTCTTGTGCCCATGATCGTTATGGAATTCACACTAGTGATCTGGTTTCCTTCTATTTGGATTTGATCGCATCTCTTTGGGACACTTAACCTTGTCTCCCATGTTCCTCAATATTGAGACAAGTTCAGTAGTATTTACATTAAAGGTATGATCCCCAATTCGGGTACTACCTCTAGGTCGTTCATCTTGATCTTTTTTGGATCTAGATGAGGATGAGACTATGTCTCTTCCTGGTGTTCTATAGGCTGACCTGGTGTTTTTGATCCTGCGACGAATATCACGTCCCGAGGGTCCTAAGTAAGGATCCTACCTGTTTTTACCTGATCTTCTATCTGATTCAGGACGTCTGGATCTGGAATGATCTTCATCTCTTGAACGAGTAATGATATCTTCTTCTATTCTGAGTTTAGTACTATATCTGTTATATACATCGTTCCATGTTGTAGCGGGGAATTCTCTTAGACTTTCCTTAAGTCGTCTCGTGGCTTCTGAGCTTTTATCATTTAGGTTGCTTGCAAATTCCATGGCTTCCCAATTATCAGGCACCCTGGGTAATTGCATTCTTTCTCGTTGAAACCTGTCTACAAACTCACAGAGTAGTTGTGTGTCCCTTTGTTTTATTTTGAATATGTCTTCCATTCGTTTCTCAACTTTTAGTGCACCAGAGTGTGCTTTTATAAATGAATCTGCAAGCTCAGCAAAACAGTCAATAGGATTTTCAGGGAGAAGAGAATACCAGGTTAGGGCTCCTTTGGTAAGTGTTTCCCCAAATTTTTTGACAAGGACTGATTCAATCTCTTATTTTGTTAAGTCGTTGCCTTTTACTCCAGTAGTGAAAGCAGTCACATGATCACGTGGGTTAGTTGTTCCATCATATTTGGGAACGTCAGGCATTTTAAACTTCTTGATTATAGGCAAGGGAACCGCACTTGGCTTCCAAGGTTGTTGAGAATACCTATTAACATCTATACCTTTGATAATAGGCGGTACTCCAGGAATTTGTTCGATGCGATCGTTCTGCTCCTTCATCTATTTCTGCATGGTTAGCAGTAAATATTGTAATTCTGAGTTATTAGATATACCTAGTCTCTCTTCGAGAGATTCATTAGGAGTATCTCCCCTTCCTGAGTTTGCCAACCCAGATTGAGGATTTTCTATGGTGATGGTATTATTGGGGGTGGTGTTGGTGGTGAAGGTAACGCTATCGGTAATCCCCTCGCAAATTCTTGCAAAGCTTGGCTCACATACTCTGCAATCATTTGCTTTACTCGATCTTATTCCACCGTTTGATCATTATCACCATTATTGTTATTGGATCTTTCTGGGGATTGTTCCCTTGAACCACGTGGGGTTCTTGAAGGTGATGGAACTGGGGTTCCATTCCTTTGTTGGTTTTTGTCATTGGAGTTCGACATAGTTCAGAGGATATCGCTTGAAAAGCAAACAAAGATTATTAGTTTCCCGGTAAGGAAACTAGTTTGTTTAACCAAAGAATTAGATCCTTTGACTAAAGTTATTTCTAGGATGAACACGGGTTACTGATAATCAAGGAAATAAAGAAAAACAAGTAATAGACAATATTGCAGAAATATAGAAAAGCAAAGTAGATTGTATTCGAGAATCAGATGCCTTTACAAACTGTATTCCCCTCCCTTATATAAGAGATTCCTTGATATAATGTACAACTCTTGCTATGATTGCTCATTAATGACTAATTATGACATTAATGGGGCGTTAGAAAGGATAATTGCAATTGGGGTACGGTTACGTAATGCCTGATCAGGTTGAGTTTCCTGTGGCTGATGAGCTCGAGGGTTTATTGAATCTTGCCTCTTTGTTCCGTACCTCTTCAAAGAATCACATCCAGCTGTCGCGTTCTCCTGTGTCCACATAACTGACTGAGTATTCAAGAGTAGGCTTACGTGTGAAACTCTTTTTTACCAATACACAACCGTCATGAGGTTCTTCGTAATATGGTTATTTTGAACACCAATGGGGTCGACTTCGCCGCGTTTCAGATGACTGGTTCCGCCAACAAATGGTGGAGGGATTATTTGTTTACTAGACCAGCTGGGTCACCTGCCTTGACTTGGGATCAGTTTTCTCACCTCTTTTTGGAGAAATTTTTTCCTATTACTACGAGAGAAGAGAAGCATCGTCAGTTTGAGCGTCTTCAGTAGGGTGGCATGACCATTACCCAGTATGAGAATCGTTTTGTGGATTTGGCTCGGCATGCTATTCTTTTGTTGCCTACTGAGAAAAAGGGTTAGGAGATTTATTGAGGGCCTTGCCTAGCCCACCAGGTTGCAGATGGCTAAGGAGACATGGACTAATATTTCATTTCAGGATGCAGCCAATGTGGCCAGGAGAGTTGAGACGGTTCTCGGGATGGGAGGTCAGGGGTCAGACAAAATACCTTGCCATTTCGATAGATTCAGCGGTGCCTCATCTGGAGGCGGAGATACTCAAGGTAGAGGCCATTTTTCCAGGCCATTCAATTCAGTACTTCAGACATCCCATGGTGCCTCAGGGGGTCGTGGCTTTTACTTGCCTTATCCTGATCAGTCAGCCCCTATCAGAGCACCTCCTCTTCAGAGTTATCATCATGGTCAGCCAGTTCGTCAGGGTCAGCCCCAGTATCAGGATGGATGTTATGAGTGTGGTGAGTATGGGCAAATTCGGAGATCTTGTCCAAAATTTTTGGGTAATCAGCCTCAGTACCAAATTCTCGTGCTATAGTTCCGGCACCAGCTGCAGCACCATCTGCCCAGCCAGCCAGAGGTAGGGGTCAGGTAGTCCGAGGTAGGGATCAGAATGTTAGAGGTGGAGGTCAGCATGCTAGAGGTGGAGGCCAGCCTGCTAGAGGTGGTGGCCAGCCTATTAGAGGTGGAGGACCACCTGTCAAGGGTCCTCCCGGTGATGCAATTCAGGGTGGTGGGACCCAACCTCGATTTTATGCATTTACAACCAGACCCGAGGCGGAGTCCTCCATTACAGTTATCACAGATACCATTTTAGTTTGTAATAAAGATGCTTCAGTTTTATTTTATCCGGGGTTTACTTATTCTTACGTGTCATCCTATTTTGCCTCGTATTTGGTTGTGCCCCGCGATTCTTTGAGTGTCCCTCTTTATGTGTCTATGCCGGTGGGGATGCTATTGTTGTAGATTGTATTTATCATTCGTGCATAGTAATTTTTGAGGGTCTTGAAATTAGTGTAGACCTTTTGCTTCTTGACATGGTTGATTTTGATGTCATTTTGGGCATGGATTGGTTGTCACCTTATTATGTCATCTTGGACTGTCACTCCAAGAAAGTTACTTTAACTTTGTCGGTATTGCCTCGGTTAGAATGGAAAGGGACTCCTGGTCACTCTCCCAGTAGAGTGATTTCTTATACCAAGGCTCGTCGCATGGTTGAGAAGGGTGTTTGGTTTATTTGGCTCATATTCATGATTCTAATTCCAAGGTTTCTTCGATAGATTTTGTGCCTATTGTTCAGGAGTTTCCCGAAGTGTTTCCTGCGGACCTGTCTGGGATTCCACCCGACAGGGATATTTATTTTTGCATTGATGTGGCTCCAGGCACTCATCCCATTTCTATCCCTCGATACCGGATGGCCCCGCCAGAGTTGAAAGAAATGAAAGAGCAGTTACAACACCTGCTTTATAAGGGTTTCATTAGACCTAGTGTCTTTCCCTAGGGTGCACCGATTTTTTTTTGTAAAGAAGAAGGACGGATTGATGAGAATCTGTATAGATTACCAACAGTTGAATAAAGTTACTATCAAGAATAAGCATCCATTACCGATAATTGATGATCTATTTGATCATCTTCAGGGTGCCAGTGTGTTTTCAAAAATTCATCTGAGATCGGGCTACCATCAGTTGATTAGGGCGTCCGATGTTCCTAGAATAGACTTTCGGACAAGGTATGGGAACTATGAATTTTTGGTGATGTCTTTTGGCTTGACTAATGCCCCAGCAGCCTTTATGCATTTGATGAATAGAGTTTTCAAGCCTTGCCTGGATTCCTTCATAATTGTGTTCATTGATAATATTCTTATATACTCCTGCAGTCGGGAGGAGAATGAACATCATCTATGTATAGTACTCCGTACTTTGAGGGACAATCAGTTGTATGCAAAATTTTCCAAGTCTCAGTTCTGGTTAGACTCAGTAGCTTTCTTGGGTCACGTCATATCAACAGAGGGTATTCAAGTAGATTCTAATAAGATAGAGGCAGTCAAGAACTAGCCTAGACCCACTTCAGCCATGGAAATCAGGAGCTTCTTGGGTTTAATGGGATACTACCATCGTTTTGTGGAGGGGTTCACGTCTATAGCATCCCCGGTGATGAGACTGACTCAGAAAGGTGATCCATTTAAATGGTCAGATGAGTGTGAGGCGATCTTTCAAAAGCTCAAGACCGCCTTGACTTCAGCACTGGTGTTGATTTTACCATCAGGTTCAGGATCTTTCACGGTGTATTGTGATGCTTCCCGTATTGGGTTGGGAGCGGTATTAATGCAGGAGGCCAGGGTGATAACATACGCGTCTCGAAAGTTAAAGATTCATGAGAAGAATTATCTTGTACATGACTTAGAGTTGGCAGCCATGATTCATGCATTGAAAATATGGAGGCACTATCTTTATGGCGTTCCATGTGAGGTTTACACGGATCATCGTAGCCTCCAGTACTTGTTCAAGAAAAGGATCTTAATTTGAGATAGAGGAGATGGTTAGAGTTATTGAAAGATTATGATGTCACTATATTATATCATTTGGGGAAGGCCAATGTGGTGGCCGATGCATTGAGTAGGAAAGT
This sequence comes from Nicotiana paniculata, assembly GCA_005239505.1. Classification (NCBI taxonomy): domain Eukaryota; kingdom Viridiplantae; phylum Streptophyta; class Magnoliopsida; order Solanales; family Solanaceae; genus Nicotiana; species Nicotiana paniculata. The sequence goes on from ML320415.1 coordinate 19,135, forward strand.
AGTAAGTATGGGCAGCCTTGCATGTATTCCAGTTGGTGAGAGACCGTTAGCTTCAGATATTCAGACATTGGCTAATCAGTTCGTGAGGTTGGATATTTCACCCAGCCATGTCCTAGCTTGTACAATTTCTCGGTCTTCCTTATTAGCGTATCAAAGATCGGCATGATGATGACCCGCACTTGATGTTCCTTAGGGACAAAGTTTGGCACGGTGGTGCCAAGAAGGTTACAGTTGGAGATGATGGTGTTTTGATGGTCCAGGGTCGTATATATGTGCCTAACATTGATGGCCTTCGTGAGTTGATTCTTGAAGAAGCTCACAGTTCTAAGTATTCTATCACGGTGCTGCTAAGATGTACCAAGACCTGCAACAAAACTACTAGTGGCGAAGGATGAAAAAGGATATTGCTGCTTATGTTGCTCGTTTGTTTGAAATGCCAACAGGTGAAATATGAGCATCAGAGACCCGGTGATTTACTTCAGCAGATAGAGATTCCTGAGTGGAAGTGGGAGTGTATCACTATGGACTTTGTAGTTGGACTCCCACAGACTCAGAGGAAGTTCGACGTCATTTGGGTTATTGTGGATAAGTTGACTAAATGAGCACATTTCATTCCAGTGGCAAGTACTTACACTTCGGAGCGGTTGGTAGAGATATATATTTGAGAGATTGTTCGCCTTCACGGTGTGCCTGTGTCTATCATTTCTGATCAAGGTACGCAGTTTACCTCACACTTTTGGAGCGCAGTTCAGTGAGAGTTGGGTACCCGAGTTTAGTTTAGCACCGCATTTCATTCAGACGGACGGGCAGTCCGAGCATACAATTCATATTTTAGAGGATATGCTCCGCGCTTGTGTTATTGACTTTGGAGGTTCTTGGGATCAGTTCTTGCCGTTAGCGAAGTTTGCCTACAATAATAGTTATCAGTCGAGCATTCATCCCCCTATGAGGCATTATATGGTAGATGGTGTAGATCGCCAGTTGGGTTGTTTGATCCGGGAGAGGCTCGGTTACTAGGTACAGACTTAGTTCAAGAGGCCTTAGATAAGCTCAAGATTATACAGGATCGACTTCATGCAGCTCAGTCTAGGCAAAAGAGTTACGCCGATCGTAAGGTTCGGGATGTGGAATTCATGGTTGGAGAGAGAGTATTACTTCGGGTATCGCCCATGAAGGGTGTTATGAGATTTGGGAAGAAGGGTAAGTTGAGCCCTAGGTATATCGGGCCATTTGAGATTCTTGATAGAGTAGGGGAGGTAGCTTGCGTTGCCTCCAGGGTTATCCTCAGTTCATCCGGTATTTCATGTATCTATGCTCCAGAAATATCATGGTGACCCATCCCACGTGTTAGACTTCAGCTCTGTCCAGCTGGACAAAGATTTGACTTATGAGGAGGAGCCGATAGCTATTCTAGACCGGCAGGTTCATCGATTGATATCAAAGAGTTACCCTTCAGTTAGAATGTAGTGCAGGGGTCAGCCTGTTGAGACAGCTACTTGGGAGTCCGATTCGGACATGCAGAGCAGATATCCCCACTTGTTTGCCAGTTCAGGTAATTATCTATGTCCATTCGAGGACGAACGTTTGTTTTAGAGGTGGAGATTGTGATGACCCAAAGGGTCATCTTATAAAATTATACTCCATTACAGGCTCATTAGCCTTAAAAATATTAATTTTACTTACCTCGATTTGCGTGTGCAGTCCGAGCGTGAAACCAGAAAGCTTTTATGTAAAAATATGAGAAATAGTAATTTCTAGAGTTAAAATTTGTTTTTAGTTGACTTTGGTCAACATTTTGAGTAAACGGACCCGGATATGTGTTCCGATGATCCCGATAGGTCCGCAATAAAATATGGGACTTGGGCGTATGCCCGGAATTGAATTCTGAGGTCCCTAGCCTTAGAAAACAATTTTTGAAGAAACTTGTTCAACTGATTATTACAAGAAATAAAGAAATGAAATAATATGTGAAATTGTTGGTATCAGGCCCGTATTTTGGTTCCGGAGCTCGGAACAAGTTTTTTATGATATCTAAGTCCCATCTGCGAATATTTTTGAGAATCGGAGTTGGTTTGACGTGATTCGGACATCCGGTTGAAAAGTTAGGAATTTGAGTGTTCTTGAGAAAACCTTGAGTTTTGAGGCTAAATTTGTGATTTTTGATGTTATTTTGATCATTTGATCGCACGAGCAACTCCGTAAGATATTTTTAGACTTGCGTGCATGTTTGGTTTGGAGCCCCGAGGGATCGGGCGAGTTTCGGGTAGGCTATGGAGTGTCTAAACTTTGAAAAATACCCATCAGTTGGAATCTGGTGTTGCATGCCTTTGATCTCGCATTTGCAAGATCAGGCTTCGCATTTGCGAAGTTGTGGGCCAGCCCCAGATCTCGCAAATGCGAGATTTAGGATCGCAATTGCGGAATGCCACCTTGTCGCAAATGCGACATTTTTATCGCATTTGCGAAAAACCCCAGAAATCCCAGGTTTCGCAAATGCGAACTCCAGTTCGCAAATGCGAGACCCGCAACCTGTTATATAAGATTATTGACGGGTTTTTCACTACTTTTTCAATTCTCTCAAACCCTAAACCTCCATAGGCGATTTTCCAAAGACCCAAGCTTCTCCAAATCATTGGTAAGTGATCTCTAACTAGTTCCTTTCATTCCTTAACAACTTTTAACAAGATTTCAACCAAAAATCTAGAGTTTTCATGGTAAAAATTGGGATTTTCGGATAGAACTTAGGAATTTCAAAATTTGGGGATTTAGACCTCGAATTGAGGTCAGATCCAAAACAAATTGTATATTCGGGCTTGGGGCAGATTGGGTAAACGGGTTTTGGTCCGAACCTCGAGTTTAGACCAAGCGGGTCCGGGGGCAATTTTTGTATTTTGATAAGAAAACATAGGAAAGCCATAGTTTTTCCATAAAGTTGATTCCTTTAAGCTATAATTGATTATATAGAACCAATTGTGATTACATTCGAGCGGGTTAGAGGCAAATTCTAAAGGAAAAGTTGTGCTAGAGCAGTGATTTGCTTGTGAAATTGAGGTAAATGCTTGGTTTAACCTTGACCTGAGGGAATAAGAATCCCCACTTAATTGATATGTGAATTTGCATGTGTGTGGTGTATAGGTGAGGTGATGAGTATCTATACACCATTGTTTACCTAAGTCACTGCATGGTTTTGAAGATTGACAAATGCCTACCCAGTTGAACCAGGTCCATCAGGGCAAACATACTCAAACGAACCCATTGGCACAAGAACCGTACATGCACAGGAGATAAACATGATCTATGAATTATCCATGAATTAAGAGGTTGTCTCCTAATGCGAAAAGGTTGCAAATTTATAAGAGGTTAGAGTTCGAGTTCAGCAAGGACAGAAACAAAGGAAGCAAGTTGAGATAAACACAAACTCTCCAACCAAGGAAGAGTTGCATTAGAACTAAACAAGAACATCTCAACTTCTGGCGCTATATAATGTTGAAGTATTCCTACTGAAGAATTGATCGCACAAAGACAGAATTGAAGCAAGAACTGAAAGCAAAATTACCAGAGAAATTTTGCAAGCAGAATCCTTGTGCGACACAAAGGCTACTGACCAGCTAGAAGAACCAGTTCCATCTGTTTGTCTTTCGAGTCTAGTTGGTTGTAGTAGGTTATTTAATATTGTATCTTTCAGCTTTATTATAAGCAATTGTAAGAGGTACACACTATTCAAGTTAGAGTTAACTTGAAGATTGTCGCAATTAGCTAGAGGCTAGTTTGCTACAAAGGGATTAGAGTTAGTCCTAGGTTTACAAAAGAGTTTATTTTGTAAATGTTGTTTGGATCAGAGCTATAGTGAAGAGTTTGGGAAAATCCTATTGAGGAGTAGGTCGTGATTTTTTCACCTTTTGAGCTAGGTGTTTTCCACGTAAAAATTTTTGTGTTTTTACTTTACTGCATTTATTATTCTGCACCAGTAGAAGTTGGAACACCAAGAAGAACCAGGTTCTTCTATTGAGACAGCACTCGAAAATTGGACACCACACAAATCAGCCCCCTCTTTTGTGGTATTGAAGTATAAAACATCAATTGGTATCAGAGCGGGTTATCCTTGAAAAGGCTAACACCTTAGAAAATATCATAATGAGTGCACCACCTAGAAACTGGGAGGGTCTATCAACTTCAAGGCCACCACTCTTCAATGTCCAGTATTACTCTTGGTGGAAGAACAGGATGAAGGACCACCTGATTCGAGAAGACTATGAACTCTGGGACATAGTCACTGATTGTCCTCTAGCTACCATGAAGAAGACTGTTGAAGGTGTAGATGTACCAAAGACTAGAGTTGACTGCACTGCTGAGGATCGGAAGAAATGGGAGAAGAATGCAGAGGCCAAGAAGTGGCTAGTGTGTGGACTAGGTCCAGACGAGTATAGCAGAATCCAAAGCTACACCACACCACTGCCAAAGAAATCTGGGATACTTGCAAGTATCCCATGAAGGAACAACTCAGGTAATAAGATCAAGAGGTACTCTACTATACTCACAGTATGAAAACTTCACTATGAAATAAGGAGAGACAATCCAAGAGATGTACACAATGTTCACAACCTTGACAAATGAACTTAAGTGTCTTGGTAGAGTCATTCTTAAAGAGGATGGGGTTGAGAAGATCCTGACAAGGGTCTTACACATCTCCTGGGAAAGCAAAATCACTGCTATCCAGGAATCCAAAAATATGGCAACCCTCAGATTGGATGAACTAATTGGAAACCTTATTGCCTATGAACTTAGAAGGCAGACAATGAATATGGATGGTCCAAAGAAGGAGAGGAGTCTAGCACTGAGAATCACAGAGGGAGAAGATCTTGAGGAAGATGATATGGCCATGATTACCAAAGAATTCAGAAACTTTTTCATAAGGAAGAAGGGCATCTCTAGAAGAGGAAATTACAACAAATCAAAAGCTCCAGAAAGGCCAACCAATGATGGATGCTACAAGTATGGAAAGACTGACCACCTTATCAAGAACTGTCCTCAGTGGGAAGTGGAATGGAAAAAGGAGAGATATGAAAGAAGGAACAGGAAGAAGGAACTGGTCCAACCCAAGAAAACCACAACAAAAGCTATGGTTGCTGCTTGGTGGAAAAGTTCAGATGAAGAATCAGAAGATGGTGAGAATGAAGATCAGGCGCTCATGGAAATTGGAGAATCCGACGAGGAATCACATGAATAACCATAGGTAAGTATATCCTATCTTAAAAATAAAATAAAGTTCCTATCTAAGGAAAAACTCTCTGAGTTGCTACTTGATTTCATGGATGATTCCAAAGAAACAACCAAAGAGAAGGAACAAATCTTTAAAGAATGTGAAATGCTAAAAGCAAAATGCATGAACCTTGAAATCAGAGTAAGTGAATCTGAAAAGAAAAACATTGTCTTGTTGAACCAGGTTCATCCACTTGAAACTGAGATTCTAGAACTAAAATCTAAAAACTTAAAGCTAAAGCTAGGATCCAGTAAAAAGGTTGTTGATCATTCTCATATCATGTTAGAAGAAAATGTGGGAAAACTAAAAGACAAGATGTATGCCAAGGATGAACAGATAAGAACACTTAAAGAAGAATTTGGCAAAGTCAAACATGAATTAGATCGAACTTGTAAGTGGAATAAATCCTATGATGCCTTGACATGGCTCTAAGAGAATCATAGTAGCAACCGGAGAGGGCTTGGCTTTGGGAGTCAATTGCCCAAGTGGTATCCCAAAAGCATGTATCTCACTCTCCTTGAGAATAAAATCTGCACCCATTGTGGTAAGAATGGCCACTACAAAATTGAGTGTCCTGCAAAAGAGCAGGCCAGTCGAAGAAATGAGAGTTTTGTTAAAAAGAAAAACTGGCTACCAAATTGGGCCATAAAAAGCTTGATTCATCCATTCTCTCATAGAAAAGGACCCAAACTAGTTTTTGGTTCTTAAAACTAACCCCTGATTTCTTTTTGTAGGTTCAAGTGAGAGGAAGCAGCCAAATTTAGTATTTGGATAGTGGCTGCTCAAAGCATATGACAGGTAACAAGGAACAGTTCCTTTCACTTGAAAGCCTCAAAGGAGGAAATATCTCCTTTGGAAATGGAAAGAAATGTGAAATTATTGGGGTTGGTAAGGAACCAGAAGATAAGGAGTTTGCACTGGTGAGAAGCAGTGAAAAAATTGAAGCAAATATGGAAGATAGAACACGTGATGGACCAGGTCCTACTACCCCAAGCAGCATGACAAGGGGAACTCAACATGTGAACCTTGGCCCTGATCCTGTTCCACAACAACTAGACACCATGGAACTATCTAGAAGTTAACAATTGGTTCTCAAACCACACAGATATCAGAATTCTCACCCTCTTGAGAACATCATAACATATCTGACATCTGGAATCAAAACAAGATCCTCTTTGAAAAATTTGTGTACGTTTGATGCCTTTCTATCCTTGATTGAACCAAAGAACATTGGTGAAGCCCTACAAGATGCTGACTGGGTAAATGCCATGCAAGAAGAGCTGAATCAATTTGAAAGAAGTCAAGTATGGAACTTGCTACCCAGACCACTAGATAGATCAATGATTGGCACAAAATGGGTCTTCAAGAACAAGCTCGATGAGAATGCAACTGTTACAAGAAACAAGGCTAGACTGGTTGTTCAAGGATACAGTCAAGAAGAGGGAATTGAATATGATGAGACCTTTGCCACTGTGGCAACACTGGAGGAAATCAGACTTCTTATAGCATTTGTTGCACACATGGAATTCACTCTCCATCAAATGGATGTTAAGAGTGCCTTTCTCAATGGCTATCTGAAGGAAGATGTATTTGTCAAACAGCCTCCAGGTTTTGAAATCAGGGAGTCACCTGACCATGTATACAAACTTGACAAGGCTCTTTATGTTCTCAAACAAGAACCAAGAGCATGGTATGAGCGTCTATCAAAATTCCTGCTAGAACATGGATACAAACGAGATAAAATTGACAGCACCTTGTTCTTAAAGGAAAATGGTAAAGAACTCCCGGTTGTGCAAATATATGTGGATGATATCATATTTGGGGCGACTTCTGAAAAATTGAGTAAGGAATTTTCTATTCTTATGGGGAGTGAGTTTGAGATGAGTATAATGGGTGAGCTAAACTTCTTCTTATGCTTGAAAATCAAGCAAAACTCAAATGGAACAATGATCCATCAACAAAATTATGTGAAAGAATTGCTCAAGAAATTTAAAATGGAAGACTCAAAGGAAATAGACACCCCCATAGACACAACTACAAAATTAGATGTGGATGAACCTGGTTCATCCGTTGATCAGAAGCTATACGGAGGGATGATTGGGTCTCTATTATATCTCACTGCCAGCAGACCTGATATTGTGTTCAGTGTAGGACTGTGTGCTAGATTTCAGTCAAATCCAAAGGAGTCCCACCTAACTACAGTGAAGAGAATTTTGAGATATCTGAAAGGCACCAGTGATGGCCTTTGGTATCCTAAAGGTAGTAATTTCGACCTTGTAGGATATGCTGATGTTGATTATGCAGGTTTCCTGGTTGACAGGAAAAGTACTTCAGGCATGGCTCACTTTTTGGGCTCCTGCCTTGTGTCTTGGGCCACCAAGAAACAAAATTCAGTAGCCTTGTCTACTGCTGAGGCTGAATATGTGGCTGCAGCCTCATGCTATGCTCAGTTGCTATGGATCAAGCAACAGCTCATGGACTTTGGTATAGAGGATGGATGCATTCCTATTTTCTGTGGCAACACTAGTGCAATTAGTATGACGAAGAACCCGGTTCATCATAAAAGAACTAAGCACATAGATGTTAGACACCATTTCCTAAGGGATAACTATGAAAAAGGAATGATCTCAATCGAATTTTGTGCTAATGACCAACAAATTGCAGATATCTTTACTAAAGCACTAAGCAGGGAGAATTTTGAGAGAAAACGGCTTGAATTAGGGATGATTAAGATCATCTAATTGAAAAAAAAATTTGATATATTTTTTTTTTGGCTAGAAACACTAACATAGATAATCAACAAGACTAATCATTGCACAGTATCATGACTTTACTCCCATACTCTCTTGCCATGTATTAATATGATTCCCTGGTTGCTAATGATGTTTTCTGTCTTTGTAAATTGAGGCAAATTAAGACTTTAACATGATGAACCTGGTTCATCCTTACTGGTTCATCTGACTGACAAGGTACGTGCTCATATCCATACAATTATTGAATTAATTACAGTCACACATGAGAAGGACTCTATCTATATTTGGTTCATTTCAAATTCTTTGTACTTATCCCAAAATGAACCCGTGCCAAGAAGTCCCATCGCTACTTAATTAGCCTAGATTTAGGGGATTCTTAATCGTCTAATCAATGACACTCCTACATCGTTTAGACTCCCACTTGATTAAATATTCTACCCATTGTATAATTCATAGCCACATCTTATAAAAGGTCCATCATTACTTCCCCTCTTCATAACATCATAAGTCAAACCAAGTTCTTTATTCTTCTCAAACCAAAACTGATCGTCTCTTCTCTTACAAAATTATTCATAACAATGTCTTCACCACCCCCCTGCTTCATCTTCCTCCACAAACCTTGATCATGGGGAAGAAACGTCCAGTTCTAATTCTCCTTCAGTTTACAGTTCACATTCACACAACAGATCATCATCCCCCCAAAACCCTCCAGTTCTCGAACCCACTCATGAACCCACACCTAACCCTACTCCAGCCCCCAGGGCACAAAGAGTAAAAGTTTTGGCCAGAAATAAGTTGCTTCTGGCTCTCGTGCAAGATTCTTGGAGGAAATTCTTAAAGCCAGCGAGGTTCATGAGTCTGAATCTTCAAGTGTATCCTTCAAATCCGCTAATGAGGATGAAGCACCGGGTTCATCCAGTTCTGAGCAAGGTAATCTTGAAGTTGAATCTGAAATTGCTACTACTGAAAACAGGTTTGTGTTGGTTGGGTCAGTTGTTGATGTAGAAGTGCCGGATAGGAAAACAAAACTGGGAAAAATAAAATTCTTGAGATAGAGGGAGAAGGAGGTTATGTAAGGAGATCTGGGGAGGACGGTGCCACTTTGGCTATTTGTGGCCCTGCTCCTGTGATTAATGAAAAAGGAGTCACAGATTTAGGGGGAAGTGTTGTTGGGGAAGCAGCAGCAGGTTTAGAGAGCCTACAATAATTAACAGATGAATCTCGTTCATCTATCGAGGAGACATTGGCTGAGACGTTGAGGAAGCTGGTGGAGTCCTACAATCCCAAGAGGAAAAGAACTTCAAAATCTAAGAAGGTTACTACCCCAATTCCACCAAAGTAAAGAAAAGTTTCTATATCTGCTGATGCTCCTTCCCCAATGATTCGTGCTACAAGGAGTGTTGTTCGACAAGGAGAAGAGGAGTTAGAAAGGGCTCTGTGAGATAGCAAGAAAAAGAAAGTTTCCAAGGGAAAGGCAAAGGTAGGAGAGCCTATTGAGGCTGTTATTGTTGATGATGTTACGATGG
>ML320417.1:0-10340 GCA_005239505.1 Nicotiana paniculata
GTTCCAACGTCCTGGTGGTACTGACCATTTTCTTACTTTTGAAAGAGGACCTTACCTGCTTCATCCTGGCACATGCCTCACAAACTTTGTCTTCCTTGAAATTAATGTTAGGAATTCGTACCACTAAGTCCTTAGAGACTAGTTTGTTAAGCTGAGTTAGACTTGCCTGACCAAGTTGTTTGTGCCACATGAGGGGATCACTGTCCAACACACTTAGACAAATGAGTTCATTTTCAGACAATGTGGACAAATCTATGACATTGATGTTATTCATTCTTTTTCCCTACAAAACAATCTTGTCAGTAAAAAGGTTAATCACAAAACATTTTGTGGAAGTAAAAGCAACCAGGTTACCTCTGTCACATAGTTGTTATACACTGATCAAACTGTATTTCAAGACATCAATAAGATACAAATGTTCAATAGATCGTGTATCATCCTTACCTACCTTACCAACCCCAATAATTTCACCTTTCTTCCCGTTTCCAAAGGAGACACTTCCTCCTTTGATATTTTCAAGTGAAAGGAACTGTTCCATGTTCCCAGTCATATGCTTTGAGCAGCCACTATTCAAGTACCAAATCTGGCTGCCTCCTCTCACTTGAACCTANTTTCTTTTACAAACCTCTCATTTGTTTGACTGGGCTGCTCTTTTGTAGTACACTCATTATTGTAGTGTCAATTCTTATCACAATGGGTGCATATTTTATTCTCAGGAAGAGTGAGATACTTGTTTTTGGGATCCCACTTGGGCAATTGGGTTCCAAAGCCAATCCCTCTCTTGTTGCTACTATGATTCTCTTGAAGCCATATCAGGGAGTCAGAGTATTTATTCCATTTACAGGTTCGATCTAATTCATGTTTGACTTTGCCAAGTTGTTCATTAAGAGTTCTTATTTGTTAGTCCTTGGCATACATCTTATCTTTTAATTTTCCTATGTTTTCTTCTAACATGATATGAGAATGATCAACAACCTTTTTACTTGATCCTAGCTTTAGCTTTAAGTTTTCAGATTTTAGTACTAGAATCTCAATTTCAAGAGGATGAACCTAGTTCAACAAGTTAGTGTTTTTCTTTTCAGATTCACTGACTCTGATTTCCAGGTTTATGCATTTTTATTTTAGCATTGCACATTCTTTAGATAGTTGATCATTCTCTTTGGTTGTTTCCTCAGAATCATCTATGAAATCAAGTCGCAACTCATAGAGTATTTCCTTAGATAGGAACTTTACTTTATTTTTAAGATGGGAGATACTTACCTCTGGTTCTTCATGTGATTCCTTGTCAGATTCTCTAATTTCCATGAGCGCCTGATCTTCGGTCTCCCCATCTTCTGATTTTTCATCTTCCAGATCTGCTCCCTCAGTGATTCTTAGGGCTAGACTCCTCTCATTCTTTGGACCATCCATCTTCATTGTCTGCCTTCTCAGTTCGTAGGTAGTGAGGTTTTCAATTAGCTCATCCAATCTGAGGGTTGCCATATTTTTAGATTCCTTGATAGCAGTGATTTTGATTTCCCAAGAAATAGGCAAGACCCTTGTTAGGATCTTCTCAACCTTGTCCTCTTCAAGAATGATTCTTCCAAGAGACTTCAGTTCATTAGTCAAGGTTGTGAACCTTGTGTACATATCTTGAATAGTCTCTCATTCTTTTATAGTGAAGTTTTCATACTGAGAGTATAGTAGAGTACCTCTTGACCTTTTTACTTGAGGTGTTCCTTCATGGGCTACTTGCAAGGTGTCCCAAATCTCTTTGGCAGTGGTGCAAATTTGGATTCTGCTGTACTCGTCTGGACCTAGTCCACATACTAGCCACTTGGCCTTTGCATTCTTCTCCCATTTCTTTAGATCCTCAACAGTGCAATCAACTCTTGTCTTTGGTATATTTATACCTTCAGCAGTCTTCATCATGGTGGCTAGAGGACCATCACTGACTATGTCCCAGAGTTCATAGTCGTCTCCAATTAGGTGATCCTTCATCCTATTTTTCCACCATGAGTAGTAATGGCCATTGAAGAGTAGTGGCCTTACAGTTGATTGACCTTCCCAATTTCGAGGTGGTGCACTCATCTTGATCTTCTCCAAGGTATTATCCTTTCAAGGATAACCCGTTCTGATACCAATTGATGTTTTAGACTTCAATACCACACAAGAAGAGAGGTTACTTTGTGTGGTACCCAATTTTTGAGTGTTGTCTCAGTAGAAGAACCTGGTTCTTCTTCGTGTTCCAACTACTACTGTTATGGAATAATAAAAATAAGTAAAGAAAAACACAGAGATTTTTACGTGGAAAATACCTGGCTCAAAAGGTGAAAATACCATGGCCTACTCCTCAGTAGGATTTTCTCAACTCTTCACTAAAAACTCTAAGCCAAACGGACTTACAAAATAAACTCTTTTGTAATACTAAGGATTAACTCTAACCCTTTGTAGTAACTAGCCCCTAGCTAATTTCTACATACCTCAAGTTAACTCTAACTTGATCAATACGTACCTATTACAATTGCTTCTATGAAATCTGAAAGATAAAATATTAAAAACTCCTACTACAATCAACTAGACTCAATAAATAATCAGTTGGAACTGGTTCTTCTAGTTGAATTGTAGCCTTTGCATCGCACAATGATTCTGCTAGCAAAAATTAACTCTGGTAATTTCGCTTTCAGACTTTGATTCACTTCAGCTTTGTGCGTGTTGAATTTCAGTAGAAATACATCAAGTATTTATAAAGTCAGTCGTTGAGCTTGTCTTCCAATTCTAGTTCAACTCTACCTGGGTGAACCAATTCGAACCAACCTCAACTTCCTTTCTTTTGTTACTTTCCTAGCTGAATTCGACTTTAATTAATCAGATCAGTTTGCAACGTTTTTGCATTAGGAGACAATCTCTTGATACATTGATATTTCATATTCAAAACATCTCCTAAGCATATATGGTTCATGTGCCAGCTCCTCAGTTCACGATGTGTGCTCTGATGGACCTGGTTCAACTGGTCACCCTTTTGTCAATCTTCAAAACTATGCAGTGACATAGGTCAACACTAATACAGTCCGAAAATCCACTAAAAACATCTATAGGAAGATAGGCAGGAGAAAAGAAGGGTTGCGATCGCCAGGCAGCTACCTTGCTAACTCCGATAGATCCGCGATGGATGAAACCAACAATCGCTAGCACGTCCAGTAAAACCTAGATCTGCACACAAGGTGCATGGAGTAACGTGAGTACGCCAACTCCGTAAGTAACAACCACAAATAAAGGTTGAGCACTAGTGACGAGCAGTAAAACACATAAAGTCCACATCATGATATCTCAGTAAAGTACAACATGCTTTCAAATAAGTATTTGAGTCAAATCATTTCGTTTAAAAATCCAGTTTCGCTGAGAAATCATTTAAAGGAATTTTTCAATGGTTTCAACAGAGGCTCAATGCAAAGAAGAGTGAAAATAATGAAATCATAAACAGCCCCTCGGGAAAAACGTCACTCATATACAGCTCCTCGGGCAAGCCTCACAGTCACTCGTAAACAGCCCCTCGGGTATACCTCATAATCACTCGTAATAGCCCCTCGAGCATACCTGACCATCACTCATGCCTCCCAGTCACTCAGCACTCGGCACTCGCACTTAGTAGGTACCTACACTGGCTGGGGGTGTGTACAGACTTCGGAGGGGCTCCTTCAGCCCAAGTGCTATATCAAGCCAAATCATGGCATAAATCACTCAAGACCTTGACCTATATCAAACATGCTGTGGCGTGCAGACTGATCCCATAAATATCCTCACAAAATCACGCCCTCGGCCTCACTCAGTCATAAACCTCACAAGCCACTCGGGCATTTAAGTAAAAATAGGGAACTCAGCCCAAAACAACATTTATGTGCCTCAAAACAGAGTAATAAAAGTGAGTTATGCAGTAAACAGGTTTAATCATGACTGAGTATAGATTTTCAATCGAAAACAATGAGAGGATAGTAAGAAAAAGGCCCCTGATGGTCCAAACAATACTGGCACAAGACCCAAACATGACATTCAGCCCAATTTACAGAAACTTTTTCTAAAACATAAAGATATTATATTGTTTCAACAAAATACAAAACTTTACGGTTGTTACGGGACATATCAAGTCACAATCCCCAACAGTGCATGCCCACATGCCCGTCACCTAGCATGTGCGTCACCCCAAAATAGTAAAATGCTACGAAATTCGGGGTTTCATACTCTCAGAACTAGATTTACAATCGTTACTTACCTCAAACCGGTCAAATCTCTAACCCGCAATGCTCATTCCTCTCGCCCGTGCCTCCAAATACTCCGAATCTATTGAAAATCAGTATATTACCATAAATATACGCTAATGGAATGAATTCCACATGAAAACCTATCACATTAAACCAAAATCCCGAAACCGACTCAAACCCGGCCCCCGATCCCACATCTCAAAATCAGATAAACGATACAAAACTAGAAAGCTCATTCACTAACGAGTCCAACCATATCAAATTTATCATAATCCGACCTCATTTTACCCCGAAAATACCCAAAATTAACTCTCTACTTTTCAAGCCCTAAATTCCCAAATTTCTAGCTTAAATTCCCGATTAGATGATGAATAAGGCCATAGATTCATGAAATGTATACCCATATAGGTTAGAATCACTTACCCCAATATTGCTCCTTGAAATCCTTCTAAAAATCGCCTCTCTCCCGAGTTCCTCAATCAAAAAATCGAAAAATAGAGAACAAAACCTCGAGCTGGGGTTTTCTAACCAGCAAATCCGCACCTGCGGAGCCGCATCTGGGAAGATGGCTCCGCTTCTGCGGAATTTCATTAACTACACTGACTCTGCTCCTACGATCAACTGACCACACATGCGGTCATCGCTGATACGGGGACCGAGCCACACCTGCGATCAATTGCGCACCTGCACCTCAGATCCGCTTCTGCGCACCTCGCACATGCGGTTCCCATTTCTCAGGTGCGGACATACCAACATAACCAACAACATCATACGTCTAAGCCGAGCCTTCGGAACACTCAAAACAACATCAAAACACCAAATCAACCTCAGATTCAAGCTTAAGAACTTCTGAATTTCCAATTTCTTCAAATGACGTCGAAACCTAGCAAACCTCGTCCGAATAACCTCAAAATTTTCATACACGTCACAAATGTCCCTACGAACCTACTCCAACTTTCGGAATTCCATTCCGATCCCGATATCAAATTTTTCGCTGCCAACAAAAAATTACCAAATTTTCAATTTCGCCAATTAAAGCCTAATTCTGCCACGGACTTCCAATTTACGTTGTGGACACACTCCTAAGTCCAAAATAACCCAACGAAGCTAACCGAACCATAAAAATCCAAATCTAAGATCCTTTACTCATAAGTCAACATTCGGTTGTCTTTTCCAACTTAAACTTCTAAATAAGAGACTAAGTGTCTCATTCCACTCCAAAACTACTCCAGACCCAAACCAACCAACCCGATACCATACAATGTAGCTGAATAACACATATAGAAGCATAAATGGGGGAAACAGGGCTATAACTCTCGGAAAGACCGGTCGGGTCGTTGTTGATACCAAATATTTTCCAAAAATAATTTTTAAAATTGCATATATGTCTACAAAATCATGCATTAGCATCAATTGGTATTTTTCCACAATTTCTAATTTTTTTATTAATTTGCCCAATATTTTATTTTCAATAAATAATTACAAAACAATTGCATCACAAATGATTTCAAAACATTTCTTGATTTAATATTACTATTTATGGTCTTATTAAGTCTAAATTATTTTATAAATAGCCAATTTGACATCTTTTGGCTACAATCGCAGTGACTTTGCAATTATAGCCCATGCACACAACTTTTGCATTATTTTACCAGAAGTTAGATACTAAATAATCATTTTTTAAAATATTTCTATGCATGAAATTCATTTTTTATAATTATTAATTATTTTACAATTTATTTTAATTAATTTAGTTGGGGTATTTAACAAATAGCCATTTTATTTTAATTCTAGCCTAAATTACTTCAGCCCAAATCCTTATAAACCAGCCCAATATAACCCAGGCCCAAATCCTACCTAACCCGACCCAGCTCTTCTGGAATCTTGGTCGTTGATCATTTTTGATCAACAACCCAGATTAACCCTTTCCTTAATTAGCCTAAATCACCCCCTCCCTCACTCTTTATTCTCCTCCTCACTCCGCCGTCACTCCTTCCCCTTCTCTCTCAAATTCTCTCAGACCCTAACCCTAAATCGCACCTCGCCGTTACTCTCCACCATCAACCATGGTGGTCCCTCACCACCCTCAGGCCTCTCATTCTTCCCTTATGCCGGTATTACTGTCTCTAAGGCCCTCAAGGGACAAGGGTCAGTCCACTCACACCTTTGGCATGTTCTTGCCTGTTTCAGGCCGCCATGACTCGATTTTGAGTAAGATCTTTCTATTTTTGCCTAAACCTATGGGTTTCTAAGCTGGTATCTTCATCTCTGCGTTATTTTCACGAAAACCTACTTTCATCTCTTGAACTTCTCAAATCTGTACAGATCTGAGACAAATAGAACTATTTTTTCTTGTTTTTATGAAAAACCTTCTGATTTTAAGTGTCTTTTCGTTTCTTTTTGTAACTAAGGTTTCCTGAAATCTTTTCTTCAAAACGGTTTCTGATTTTAAGTATTTAATTCTCTGATTCTTATATGTTCCGACTGATTTTGTTGAGTTTCTCCCTAACCCTAACTAGCTTATGCTAAAACCCCTAATTTTGACACTGTGTTTGGATTCTGAGTCGATCCATGTTATTTTCTACATGATTTAGTTCTGTAATTTGATTCATATGATTTCTCCTTCGTCTAATTTGAATACCTGGTGATTTTACCCTAGTATGTCTCTATTAGAGTTCCGAATTCGATCCTTTTTGTTTATACTTGGCTTATCTGCTTATTCATGGAAACCTATGTTATTGTCCTTAAAATCAGTATTATTTCGAGTCTTTAATTCACTGATTTGCTATGGTATTACCTATATGATGATTTTCGGTTACTTCCTATTTTTCATAACCTTTAATTATTTCTTGCCTTATTTTATGAATAACTGTGATATTTAACGATTCTTACTACTTGTTTCCTTAATTAAACTCTTGTGTATTTAACCTTTATTACCTACTCCGTACCTAATTTTATTTGATTTCTTTCCTTAAATATTGACATGCTCTTTACCTTTAACTAGTTACCCCTTAATTAAATGAAACTTTGTTGATTTCGTGTATGGCTGAATTTGTGGATTTCCCTAATTGCTACATGATTGCTTCTTTACCTTATTTTGTCTAGCTCTCAGCTGCTATATATACTCTCCTCTATTCTCACTTTTGGAGACGGACATTATTTCACTAATTCTCTCTTACAGTTAAAAGCTCTCTGCCCTTTCTTGTTAGTTGCTACTCTTGCTGAACTAGCCGGCTTTAAGCCAAGGCTAGTTATTGCACTATACATGCTCTATACTTTGTGCTTGCTCTCCCTAACTGGTATGTCCTGATTCAATTTCAAATCCAAAACTCTATGTGTTATTACTTCAATTCAATGATTTCCAATATTGCTCATGCTTACTATTTGGTTGTTTAATGTGTAGTTTGTATAATGAAATCATTGTTTCACTTAGCATGTATGAGTTTTGTCCTGTTCAACTTATGATTAACATGTCTAAGGATTTGCCTGTTGCTTTCTCTAGCATGCTTCAATCTGACTTTGCTCCATGTATGTCATCATGTTTGGTTGTTTGCTTATTTGTTTATTTAGATTCTGGTGTTAATCTTCTTTGCTAAGTCATCTAATATCTCTAAGTAATTCTGATCCTGTGTTTAATTCTGTCTAGTATGATTATGTTCTCACCTGTCTGTTCTGATGTCTGTACCATTGGTTGTATGACCAATTCCTTAATCCTATAAACTCTTGAGAAGCTTTTGTGTTTCTACTGTTACATGTTTCACTATGTGTGTTCTATATGTCTCCAATTCCCAATACCCCTGTGTGAACTCTGTTATTATTAGTGCTGGACTTGTTTGTTTTGTAGCCAATCAGTCTGTTTGTTTAATTTTCAAAAATGCTTACATTGTTTTCAAGTTGTTTTGCTACTAGCCAGTTCATTTTCAAAAGATCATTTATTTCTTGAATCAATTCAGTATTGTTTCTCTTGTCAAAACCTTTTTTTTTAAAACTATGTCAAGCGCTCTCACTCTACTCTTAAGTCCCTAGGTTCTGCCCCTCCAGTGTGTGACTGCCTTGGGATCCTTTTGAGATCCCTCTGAACTTTGACACACTGAAGCTGGCCCTTCCACACTATACTTACTCAGTTTTTATTATGAAAGTCTATGTGTGAGCACTGCCCGGGATCCTTGAGGTCCTTAGGGAACTCTGACACACCTGGACATGAAATTGGCTATGAAATCCTTTGGCATTTAAGATCATTGAAGGCCTGGCCTTACCAGGTTTGCCTTGGGCCTATTTCAGGCTCCCTATATTTTAAATTTCCTTTTCAGTTATGTAATTCATTCAGCCATCGGTCTGTAACAATTATTTGTAAATAGATATTGGGGTGGCTAGTGAAAATGGGAGGGTATCCGTATAGTATTGTTGATATTATCGGGTAGAAAGCATGCTTTAGGCTTTACATTCAGTGTATTTGCATCCATGACTTAGGATCAATGTGTTCATCCAAATCATGCCAAACATGCATTAGATATCCTGTTCTTAGGGTTTCACATCTACTGCTTCAGCATATCACATGTCATTAATCCATGCTCTAATTTTGTATAAGCACTTCTCACTTAGAAATCCTGCTACTAGGATTAACGAATAACTTTAACAAAAAATTTATCACTTCTGTGTGAATTTAGATGCCATGTTCTAAGGGATATTGTTTGCATTTGTTTAAATACGCATAGTCTGATTATAATAAGAAATTGACCATGAAAAAGTGAAAAAAGCAGTCCCATATATAGATGTCGTGCTTCTGAATAAAAAAAAACTGGCACAAATTCTCTTTGAAATCTTGTATCACCTAGAACAAAATGTTTATAGGTTGAATAACTTCAACATTGTTTAAAATAACTTGTAATCGTTGTTATGCATAGTCTCACGCCTAGGAAAGCCTTAGGTAATTAATCTCGTTATAATTTGAAGTTCTGGCAAGTTGGGGAAAAAATTTAAAACCATTCACTTTGAGGGCTATTTCTACTCACCCCATAGAAAGTGAATAGCCTCAGAACAGCCCAAATGCGTGGAAATGACACCAGGTAGCCACTTTTAAGTATGCAATTTAAAATATATTTACAGTTTACAATGTATTTAAAGATTAACCAATTCGCTCAAACTTCAAGACATGACGTTCTAGAGTTTAAACCTTAAAGTCCAAACTCCAGGACATCGTGTTTTAAAGTTCAAAAATTGTGTCCAAAAATTCGAATCTTATGTCCTAAATTTTAAATTAATAGTTCAGAAATTTTGAAATTAACAGCTCAAAAATTTTAGGACACTAAATCCTAAATTTTAAAATTCAGAATACTTAATCCTGAAGTTTGGATAAACTGACTAATCTTTAAATATATTATAAATAATGGATAGCGGGCATAAAAGTGGCTACCGATGCACTTTGCCTCCCTAATGAATATAAGCCCAAAACAACTTTAAAGGGCTTTACCAACGAAACTAGGGACCATACCCTATTACAAATTTAAGCTTTAAACATGGCAATTGGGTCTAAGACCTTGACATATTGGGCTATAATTCTATACCTTATTTAGAAAGGATTTTTACCTTCTTATATAATACTTGAAACTTATTTACTAAAATTGTACTAGTTTTGTATATTACCCACCCTAAATAACGATTACTTACAAATTATATACAATCCATTATTAGTGCCTTGAATTAAGGGATTTAGTTACATCATTTTTCTTTTTTCTCTCTTCTCCTCTTTCCTCATTGTCGCATCAATTTTCTTTCTTCATCTTTCTCTCTCACCATCTTTCTCTCTCAATAAGGTAAGACTAAAATTTGTCTTCTGCTAATCAACATATTGAAGTAACCTCCAGGTCGTAGGAATTGAAGATTCGAACACTAATTTATCATAAAGCTTTGAATTCGAACTTGGATTTTCAAAAATCATTATTTGTTTAGATTGGGTGTTGTTGCAAACAATTGAGAATATTGTTTGGAGTTTATATCTCAATTTTGAGGGTATTTTGGTGAAGATTAGACTTGAATTTCGCTGAATTTTAGATTGAAACTCGAAGAAGAAGAAGAAGAAGAAGAAGAAGAAGAAGAAGAAGA
>ML320418.1:0-30786 GCA_005239505.1 Nicotiana paniculata
TGCGGTTAGGATAGGAATATACCTAATCGCCTTGCTTGATTACTATACAGGAATTATTAATGCATTCTTGTTAATCCTAATTACATAGGAATATAGGTGTTAGATTAGCTTGAATAGGCGAGTAGTACTTCGGGAGAAAGCTACGAGCAATATTAACTCTGTCAACCAATAAACCAGATAAATTAATTAGACGATTTAAGTGAAAAACTCAACGAGATTGTTATCTAACCCATAACTCTAGAATATTTTCTCCCATTGAATTCATCTCTAAGAGTGCAGACTTGTTTCCTTTAATTTTATAGTTTACTATTCTGGATTAATTTTAGTTAAATATTCATACTTTAAAAAATCGCTTGAATAGTATTGTCTTATTTTAATTTAGTAAATTGTTAATCACAAGTCCTTATGGGTACAATATCTGGACTTACAATCCTATATTACTTGTCGACCACGTATACTTGCGAGTGCATTTGGGAGAAACAAACACTCATCCTGAGTGACCCCAAATCACGAGACCATGTCGTCTCAACATCCATAAGCCACTTTATACCTCTTCATGCACTCAATAGTATCTCCAATCGATACACTGCGCTGATTAGATCTGTTGTGAATCTGAAGTTGTTTCTCCCACTTCTCTAACAGTGCACCGCAGACCCGATGATAATATAGAATACTCCAAGTCCCCTTCACACTCCGCTGCAAAACCCATTCTTCAGCCACATAACGAACCCGAAAATTCTTAAGCACCACATCTTAAATCTTGAATCCACTAGGATCATTATCGAGAGTCACCCACTCTAGTCCATTACCAATTATTTAACCAAATGACTAGTGCTCTGTTAGCCTATGGGCACTCCAATGAAGCAACCGGATGAATACTTTCCTTGTACACCACATCCATAGAGCATAACTTCTTATCCATCCCCAGCTTCTGCACACGAATCAATAAGGCAGAATGTAACACATATCCGTCAAACTTCCTTACCCAAAATTTCTTGTCCTCTTGGTCATAACCAATCCACCAATGCACCGATAACCTGAAACCATACAGGAACACGACCTCGTGACCCTCTCATAGACTGTGGGCTCCCCCACTTAGCCTCAAGCCAGAATTACATAATTTCATAAGTCACATTGACTCCTCTTCCTCGGTTACCATGATTTTGCACCATTGCTCAACCAAATTTCTCCTAAGTTCTTGTTGCACTAATCATAACACATCCTGAGTTATCGGCCACAACGCACATTTGAACTCCTGATAGTCATACCATATTCTTCAAGCGATCCCGCGCCCATATCGTAGTACATTCATACCATGCTGGGCAGAAAGTAGAACTCTTTGTAGTAACCTCATCAAAATCACGCAAGCGCTAACCTGCTCACAGGAAATAGCCCACCTATGTACCCTCATCTCGACCTCCTCTAACTTCATTTCTATAGTTGCATACATAATGAAATCGGCTAGCCTCCCTGAGTCCACACTGATCCGCCATCCGTAAGAATCTCTTCACTCATCAACATCACCCGAAGGTCTAATAATATGCTATCAAGACATTCTCGTCACATTCGAAATTTCTAAACATAGAGACCACTTCAAAAATCAAATCCCCCGAGCCATTAACACTGGAAACGTAGATTCAATCCTGAAGTCACAACACACAACCATCTCTGATAGCTTCTTCTTAGGTTCCATTCCACAGTACCGTGCCCAGAGGCAATCAAATGAAGATGAACATGTTGATGAGCCTCAACGCATTTAACCAGGGACGATGACACCAAATATTAACAAAATTTCCTCAAAATTTGGAAGTATCAAATCTCGACCATGGGCAACACAAATACTAGGCTGAAATGACAGAACACCCCTCCACACGGCGACGATAATAGCCCACTCAAATACGCACGAAAAACTATCTTGCACCACATTTGCGATACCATTACAACTCCTCAATGCCAAATTGATAGCTAGCACTCCACATCTTATAAGAATGAATAGAAAGGAACCGAAAGCATAAGCCTCAATGGAATCAAATCGCACGACGAGGAACCAAGAAAGAAAGTGCTCCTAACAGAACTGTAGACTCCCGAAGATAAGTACAGACGTCTCCGTACGGTCCGCAAGACTCTATTAGACTTGCTCGTGACTTGTGAGACCTAAGGGAACCTAACGCTCTGATATCAAGCTGTCACGACCCAAAATTCACTATAGGCCGTGATAGCGCCCAACGTCGCCCAGGCTAGCCAACACTTAATTATTCATTTTATTATTATTATTTTTAAATCATAAATCTTGTTTAAATGGAGAGGCTAGTGCATTAAAATAAATCGTAGTTACTTACAGTTTAATGAAAATATAAGGTAAAAGTTTTCCAATGTAAAATAATCCATATAAAATTTATAGAACAACCCCCAAAATCCGGTGTCACAAGTGCATGAGCATCTACTAGGAATATAATAAAATGCAACATCTGTCTGGAATACAAGTTAGACTGGGGAATATAAATAACTCTGATGGAGATTCTATATGCTGCGAATCGTAACATGGGATGCAGCTCACCGTAAAATCCCCGTAACAGCTGCGCCTTTGCACACACACACACACACATATATATATATACACACACAATAAGTACAACACGTGTAGTATGAGTATGTAAATCAACGCGTACCCAGTAAGTATCTAGCCTAACCCCGGAGAAATAGTAAAGAGGGGTCGACATGAACACTTATTAGTGGTCTAATAAATCAAATACAGTAGGAAGTAAACAAAGATATGTCAGGGTAGTAAACAGTATAAACAAATACAGGTACGTGGTACGATCCTCCTCTGAACAGTAAACTCAAGCTCTCAATTATCAGTTACCTCCTCAACCGGAGTATATATGAAATGGACCTCACCAGATAGGTCCCCACAACTCAAATCAGGAAAACACAAGGATACGTTGGTTTCTTGTCAAATAATACGCAAGACGCTACCGAGGCGAATGGACCGATCCCATAAGAGTATTTTATAGAAATGTCGAGGCGAACGGCCCGATGCCATAAGAATGTGGTACTGCCGAGGCGAACGGCCCGATACCATAAGAATGTGGTACTGCTGAGGCGAACGGACCGATACAATAAGAATATGATACTACCGGGGAAAACAGCTCGATCCCATAATATTGTACACACTGCCGAGGTTCAAACGACACGAAACATAGATGCATCTATTATACTATCGAGGCAAACGACATGCTCCCGTAAGAGTGGTACATAATCCTGCCGAGGCGAACGACCCCATCCCATTAGAGTAAGAAACTTAACGGGTCCTTGACCCCACTCACGAATATACGTATGAGTTAGGAAATTTAAGAAAAACTTTGCAATGAATACGCACAATGCAGGAGAAATTCATAAGGGAAGCACAAATTATTCCACGGATTATCAAGTTGTTTATCACATCTCAACAATAGCGAGTCTATAACTCTATGCAAGTCTAGTCTCAAGTCGTAACGCGAAATAAAGGAATTAAACGAGCAAAGTTAACTCAAATAGTAAAATTATAGCATGGCGTGAACCTAAGTCTACACAGACATAATAAGGAATTCTAGCAACGCACGGACACCCGTCACCTATATGTGCGTAGCTCTCACAACATGTAACACATAAGAATATAATACCTACGGTGGTAAATTCCCCCTCACAGGGTGTTGATACCCAATTTTTCCTCAAAATATTTTAAATTTGCATATATAGCTTGAAAATCATGTATCAATAGTAATTGAGATTTTTTCACAATTTCCCTATATTTGTATTAATCTATCCAGCATTTTATTTCCAATAAATAATTATGAAATTGCATTACAAAATGATTTCAAAAGCATTTTTGGGTTTCATTAATTATTTTGATCCTATTAAGACCAAATTATTTCATAATTAGCCAGATTGGCGCCTTTTGGCTATAATTGCAATAACTTTGCAATTATAGCCCAATCATACAATTTTATACTATCTTTTATCCAGAAATTAATCATTTGTAATTTAAATACTAAGTAATAATTCTTAATTATTTTCTACGCATGAAATTCATTTTTATAATTAACAACTATTTTATAAATTGTTTTATTTAATTGGGTATTTAATAACTAGCCATTTTTATTTTCAATTATTGCCTAAATCAATCTGATCCCATCCCAATTAATTGGCCAAAATATCCCAGGCCCAACACCTAAGTCCACCCAACCAATACCCTATTTCAATCCTGACCGTTGATCACTCAGATCAACGGTCCGGACTTACCCTTTCCATAATTAATCCAAACGACCCCCCCCCCTCCCAGACCCTCACTTCTCTCGTTTACCTCACCTGCTATCCGCCGTCATCCCCTTCCCCTTCTCTCTCAAATCCTCTCTGCATCAAACCCTAAATCCCTCGCTATTCTCTGGTTCGCCGGTAACAATGACGGTTCCCTACCCCCTAGCCTCTATGGCTCCTCTCTATGGCTCGATTCTTGCATCCCTGAAGTCCTCAAGGGACTGGTTGGTTATTCATCCACCCCTAGGGGTCCGTGCTCACCTCCCATGGCTTTCATGCCATTTTTAGGCCGTCCATGGCCATCTGAGTAAGATCCTCCCATCTCCGGCTAGAACGTGTGATTTCTAAGCCGTTTCTCTCTTTCTCTTTGGGTTCTAACTCTGAAACCCTAATTTTAACACTAGATTTCTTAGATCTGCAATAGATCTGGGTATATTCCAAGTTATTTTTCTGTTTTCTTAAAGAATCTCTGATTTTCTAAAGCATCTCTTCATTTCAAATTAGGGTTCGTAACCCCTCTTCAAAAAATGCTTTCCCTTCTGATTTTATTATTAATCTATGATTTTCACTATGTTTGAGCGGTTATTTGAGTTTTCTCTTTTTATTTGAGTTATTATGTTGAAAACCTCAAGTTTCTTGGTTTTAATCTGTGATTCTGAGTCTGTTTTCGATAATATGTTCACCTAATCTGTATGTGTACTGATTTCTCATGAACACTCTGTGATTTTGTGATTTTTACCCTATGTTTGCTTGTTAGGGTTTTTGACTTCGACTATTCCTGCCTATTATGTGTTTATTCCCAGAAATTTGTGCTATTTATGATTTTCTTCGACTTTATCCTACTTTGTCCATCAATATTTATGATTCTTCACTTATTCTGCCTATATCATGTTCAGTCTGTTAATTTGGACTATTCTCTATATGAATCCCTAATTTTTATATGATTTCCATCCTACTCGTCTTCTTAGTGTTCTGATTTTATCTATTATATGTTTATTACTCTTATTCTCACAAGGTTATGCTAAATCAGTGCTACTTGTGAATCCCTGAATCTTTGTGATTGATCCTTCATTGATTTTTGTAATAGTCCATACTGATTTTAACTTGTGAAATATTTTCTGACCTTTTTCTATGGTTAATTATGCTATTAGCTGATTTTAAGCATTTTCCTTAATTAAAGCATGATGAATCTAGTCTCATTTACATGTGATATACTTCTATTATACCTATGTTGTTTCCTTAAGTGGATATACTCAACCTCATACGATTTTCTTTCCTTATTTTATCACCTATCTATTACTGTTTGATTATGATTCCATAATAAAAGGAAATCTTTTTACTAGTTTGATTCTAATTAGTATATACTTCTATAATTACTGCTGAACTATTATTTTTACCTTATTCTTCTGCCTGTTTTAAAACTATAAGTACCTTAGTCTTCATTATCAAACACACGAACACATTGCTCAAAACTCTCTTATATACACAAATACTCTCTTCTGCTCTCCTTCTGGTTACTTGCTATTATCAGCCTGCTGCAAGCCAAGGCTGATTATTCGACCCTCTTACTCTTCATTCTATGTTTACTATCTCCTATACTGGTATGTCCTAATTTCAGTTTAAGTTTCAAAAAAAATATGTTTCTTTTAGTACTTCAATTCATCCTGTTTCTAATATGTTTTTACCTTGGTTTTGCTGCGATGTCTGCACTTGATCTGCTTGCATTGTTGTTCACTTAGCATGTTATGTACTCCCCTCCCTTAGACTCAGCATGCTTATGAAATACTATCCCCATTTTAGTATACCTCAATATGATTCTGCCTTACTTATGCTTCTCTGATTATCAGCATGAAATTTTCTGTGGCAAAACAATTTGTACCTTATGTTATTCGGTTATGAGTAATCCTAAAGTTTATGCTATATCCTTGATCCCTGGATGCCCCCTAGCATATTGTTGATTTCTGTACTTAAGTGTTCCTGGAACTATGTTCTTACCTATGTGCCTTATGTGTCCTCAATCCCCCATTACCCCTGTTTGGTGTTGCTGAACCTGCCTTGGTTCTGTGTTCTTTGGCTGTGTATGAACCTGTTTTGGGTGCTATGTCTGGACTGTTGCTTGCTGCTCTACTCTCTTTTCAAAAACTGTTTTACTACATAACTCTGTAGTTCTTTACAAAATCTTTCAAACAAGTCTCTTTTCAAAATGTTTTCCTACTCAATCTTTTCAAAACTATGTCAAGCACTCTCACTCTACTCTTAGATATTTAGTTCTGCCCCTTTAATGTGTGACTTCTTAGGGATCCCTATGAGATCCCTCTGAACTCTGATGCATTAGAGCTGGCCCTTCCAGACTGCACTTACTCAATTATGGTTATGAAGTCTGGGTGTGAGCACTGCCCGGGATCCCTTGAGGTCTTTAGGGAACTCTGACACACCCGGATATGAGAAAGGCTATGAAATATTTAGGCACTTGAGGTTCTGGAAGTCTGGGTCAGTTTTCAGGCTCTTTATAGTTTAACTTCTTCTTTTCCTTTATCTATTTATGTAATTTATTCAGCTCGTCTGTAATATTTATTTGTAAATGAATATTGGGTATGGCTAGTGAAATGGGAGGCGATAGCTATATAATTTTATCGATGCCACTGGGTAGAATTCATGCCTTAAGCTTTACATTTCCTATATCTGCATTAGAATCCATGCTTAGGATCAACATGCCAAACACGCATTAGATATCATGTCTTTAAGGATTTTTCATGTTTACTGCTTTAACATACCTCAATTTATGCTTGTGCCTACCACTTAGAAATCCTGCTCCTTAGGCGATAAAATTAATTCTCTTGTGCATTCATGAATCATGCTTAACAACTCTGTAATTCTCTGTGCATTTTAGAAATCATGCTTTAGGAATCCTATGCATCCTGAAATTATGTCACGACCCAAAATCCTAACCCAGGTCGTGATGGCGCCCAACACCGGGGTCAGGCAAGTCAACAGTTTGTTTACTAGTGAGATTATCCTTATTTGACAAATCAGCCCCACACTTACCAAATTTTAAGCTTAGAACATTTAAGTAAAAGCGGATAAATTAACCAACTTAAGTAAATGTAGCCACAAGGATCATGAACCAATATATACAGTCCCAAAAATATAGAGTCTACTATGTGTGCCAGGAACTAGTGTCACAAGTCTACAAACGAACTAGTAGAATATATAAAAGATGAAATAAAATGTTCTACTGTCTGAAGGAAGTAGACAGAAATAAACAAAAGATAACTCCATAGTGCTGCTGAGAGTTGCCAAGGGAAGCAACTCACCGTGGAGTCAAGTCTAGAATATACTCCCAGGGTCACTTCGTGCGTGTGCAGCCCCCACAAATAAGGACAAACCACCATTTATAATCACCTATGGGGACAATACTCTCTTACAAGGTTAGAAAGGAGACTCACCTCATGTCGAACCTACTCCCCGGGTCAAGAATGCGCCAGAAACTCCTAACTCGTCACCCAAGGACTCGAAACTAATCAAACGTTACATAAATATATATCAAATTATACTCAAAGCATGGAATTCTCCTACTATTTAGTCAAATTCATCATTCTTGAAGAAATCTCAAAATCCAACCCCGGGCCCGCATGCTCGGATTCCGAAAATTCACGAAGGAACCACTCACCCATAACCTAAGGATCGTTAATACATGACTTTTACTTGATTTCATAGCTAATTCACGGGTAAATTCTCAAATTATCGAAAGCCCTAGGTTACTACCCAATTCCTTAATTTTTCACTAATTAGGTAATTAAATTCAACTAGGAATTCATGCATTAACAAATTTTGAGATGAAATTTACTTACCTTTCAGTGGTTGGGTCGTGGAGCCCTCTTTCCAAGCTCTCAAAGTGTTTAATGGAGGAAGGAGTGAAGAAAATAATGAAGAATCCTGTATTTAAGAAACATACTGCCTGACAGTGGTTACGCACCTGCGGCTCAAGGACCGCACCTGCGGTCTCGCACCTACGAGCAAAGGCTCACATCTGCGAAAATGGACGAGGAAGCTTGGGCCTGCACCTGCGGAGCGGAGACCGCACCTGCAGCTCCGCTCCTGCAGAACTTTGTCCGCACCTGCGAGAAATGGACTGCCCTCTGGGGTCGCACCTGCGAGCTGGGACCGCAGGAGCGGTCCCACACCTGCGACTGGGCAACCGCACCTGCGGTCACACCAGAACAGGTGCACCAGCAGATATTTCAGCTGGTTTTTGGCCTCGTGTGGTGTTCGGGAGGCACCTGGGCCCACCAGATCCCCTGCCCAAATATACCAATAAAGTCCCAAATCATAATACGGACTCGCTTGAGCCTTCGGAACGCTCAAAACAACGCTAAACTCAAAATCACATCCCAAAACCCCTGGAATCATAACTTAGGAACTTCAAGTTTTCTAGACTTTGCTAACAACGCGTCGAATCGACCTATACTACTCGGAATGATACCAAATTTTGCAGGCAAGTTATAAATAACATAACAGAACTATTCCCGATCTCGGAATTCCGTTCGGACCTTGATAACATAAAAACATATCCCAAACCACAATAGGAACTTAATGAACTTCTTATTTCAATATTGGGCGTCGAAATGCTCCTAGGTCATCAGAAACCCATTCCGAACATACGCCCAGGTCTGAAATCATCATACGAAGCTACCAAAATCGTCGAAACTCGATTCCGAGGTCGTTTACCCAAAATATTGACCAAAGTCAAACTTGGCCTTAAAGGCCAACCTGAAGGAACCAAGTGTTCTAATATTGCTCTAAACACTTCTAAATCCCGGACCACCCGCCCCCGAAAGCCGCTATGGGAAGTTTTATTTAGGGGAACACGGTTCGATAACGCAAAATGACCGGTCGGGTCATTACAAATTATATCCTAGCCACCCTGCATTCACGTGTGTATACTAGATACTATGCTCTAGGATTTCATTTACATTTACTTAACTACGCCTAGTTTAAACTGCTGATTCATGAAAAGGTATAAAATAATCGCGCATATGATTATCATGTCTGTTCTTAATAGAAATTGGTAACTATCTCTACATCTTAGATTTACATCACTTAGAACAACATATTTTAGGTAAAACAACCTCTGAACTGTTTAATAATTTTGATAGTCACTATGCACAACCCCACGCCTAAGCAAGCCTTAGGTAATCAATCTCTTAAAAATGAATAATGTTTTGATTGCATTTGCTGCCTAAGGGATAACATGTTTTTTTTAAAACCAGTAGGCAAGCTGATTAGGTCCTTGCTATTGAGTTTATAAACAAGCTGCATACTTCTGTCATTGATATTCACTTAGATATCATGTCTTAGGATTCTGTCTAATAAAACTGCCTCTTGCTTTGTGTTTGAGACGTGTTGTTTATGTGCAAAACCTGTGGAGGAAAATCTGAGCCTCTTAAATTGCTTTTCCTGCATTTATTTGTGAAGTCCTATTTGTTCTTGCCTGTCGCTTAGAATTTTATCCTTTTAACCTTAGGGAGTTTTGTATAGAACTATCTATATTTAGAGGTCCTGAATTCCTCCAGGACCATTAAGAAGGGACGGGTAACAGCACGCATAGAGGTCGTTAAATAAACTCGCTTAATAACCGCTAAGGGCTGGGAAATGGTAGACATGGATATGATATCCGGTGCGCTAATGCCACGAGTAGCCCCTCTTATGAGGAGTGATTACCGGGCATTGTACGGATGTGATCCTATAGGATAAACAACCTAAGACCCCCTCTATCCCTTATACATGTGCGCTTAGATTATAAAACCTCCGGAACTTTGTATATGTGCTTAGAATTTAAATATTTTAAACTTAAGCACATATGTGTGCTTGGACTGCAAATCTTCTCAAAACCTTCATCTATTTACCTATGTGTTTATTGCTTATATGCTATCTTTTCACAAAGTTTGTTTGGGTCGGGAACCACAATTGTGGACTTCGAAGGGTGCCTAACACCTTCCCCTTGAAGTAATTTCAAGTCCTTACCCTATCTCTGGTTATCTAATCTGTGTTTGAAAATAACCTTTAGTAGGTGCCCTAACGCACCTTAACTCCTTAGGTGGCGACTCTTCAATTACTTACCCCTTTCCCAAAAGGAAACGAGTTGTCCCAATAATGTCGAATACCCTGACCGATCCGAAAGGGGAGGAAAGAGGGGGCCGCGACAGCATGGCGAATCTGCTGGGGACTATCCTAGGCTTTTACCATTCTCCAAACTGCTTTGTGAACTTGTGTTTACTTTGTTAATACTTGCGACCTTTCCCTTTCCCCCTTTATGTGCAATTAATTGTTTATCTCTTTCAAGTATTTATTTCTTTCAGAATCAAAACTGATATGTTTCTTTTTGTTTTCCTTTGTAACTGCTTTTTCAATTATAAATGTTGTATTTACCGCTTTCATAACGTGGAAATACATGGCAACATGCTTTTATTGCTCATTTATTGTTGCATAAATCATGTTCAACATCATATTCCACTCGTGCCTATACAAATCCTATAGCAACGCTTGATGAATGTTTGCGCCCTTCCATTTTATATCACCCCTAAATTCGGAAAGGCTTATTTGCGGTAAAACTAGTCGATCAGTGGTGCAGTCGACGGTTCCGTGTAAAGAGTCTAACGGGTGGGCCAGGCGGGGCTGGGTTGGCATTTTGTTGAACCGGACGGGTAAGGGTATCGGTCAGGTTACGGGTTTAACGGGTTCGGGTTAATCCGGGTAAAAACTAAACCGTATGGGTTAGGGGTTTAAGGGGCTGGGCAGGGCTAGTTTACAGTGTTTTTTTTAAAAAAAAAAATTGTATTTGTTATAACTATCGTAAAAATATAAACAAAAAAACAAACTTATAAAACTAGTGTTTGAATAAAGGATGCAAAGACTTTAAAATTCCTATATTTGAATATATCATTAAATAATTAGATATCGTCAAATAATATTAAAATAACAAACTAAAACTTGCAAATTAAACTATTAAAGTTTACATTTAATACTTCTAATTAAAGTTAAAACTTGCACTTATACGTCTAGTAATATTAAAATAACAAACTAAAACTTGCAAATTAAACTATTAAAGTTTACATTTAATACTTCTAATTAAAGTTAAAACTTGCACTTATACGTCTAGTAATATTAAAATAACAAACTAAACATTAAACATAAATGCATAATACGTCTAATAATATTAAAATAACATAAATTGTCTGAAATCAATTAATCAAACGAATTTCTGGTGGACATTCATGACAACTCTTCATATGCCTCCTTAAAAAGCCTGTGTCTGTGCACTTTGGACGAAGATTTAAGATTATACCACAATTCTTGTACTTTACTTTGTAAACTTCTTCATTTTCTTCTACCACATCAAAGTGTTCCCAAACATATGAGCGCACTCTAGAATCACGTGGCATGATTTAACTTGAATGAGAGAAATTGAGATTGAGAAATGAGAGATGAGTGAAGAAATTAAGAAGAGGGGAGTGTATTTATAATTTTAGAAAAGGTTAAATTTGTAAATTGAAAAAGTGTTAGCTTTTTTTTAAAAAAAGGCCCAAAAAAGGGCCATTTGTGCAAATCTGTCGTTGGGCAACGGCTCCCTGCCAAGGTGACCGTTGCCAACGTATAAGTGGGGCCCAAACATTTAAGAAACAACCAAAAAAAATATTTACTGTTGAACTGGTCCGGTCCCGGCCGGTTAACCCGGTAAGGTGTACTGTTCATTTGACCGGTCCGATTAACCGGTAAAAATAAATAAATGGACCAACCCCCTCTACCCCTCCTACCCAGCCCCACCCGGCCCCTACATACCGGGTCGGGCCGGTTCTGGGTCAACTCGACCCGTTAGACACCTCTAGTTCCGTGCTTCCCCCTCAAGTTGTTCGCTTGAGGGTACCAGTCTAAAACCCCATAGAAATCTTACTGTTATATTATACATGCATCATGGTCAAACCTAGCCGGGTTAACGTGTCGTCTGCACGATAACCCTTTAAGACAGCCTTATCCAAAAGTCCACCGGGTTTTTCATAATCCCAACGGACGCAGTCACATTCTGTGCATTTATTTGGAGAACTAAATGCATGCATGCTAATCATAAGTGTATAAATAGTCGAGTCTGGTGGGGGTAAGGGTCTAACCTATCTATTTTGCAGAAAATGAGGCATGAAGTCCCCAGGTTCGGCATGGTCCAAAGAATACCACCACTATTGCTGGATTGGTGGGAAGACCTCTCGCCCTGTGACAAGGGTCCTCGGGAACTTGCCCTCTTTACTGGATATTCAACCAAAAAACATGTTGATCGAAGCAGCCACTATGTTCTGGGACAGAGAAAGGTATGTGTTCCGTTTTGGCAACATAGAAATGACCCCCCTCCTGGAGGAGATAGGGGCTTTGCGGGATTACCTTGGGACAGTCCAGGTTTGTTGGTACCGGAGAACCGTGCCGCTAGGGGGTTCCTGAAAATGATGGGTTTGAAAAAGAACGATGATTTAGAGTTCCTGACAGATTCCTACATACCTTTTGACAATCTCTATGAACGATACGGCCATAGAAAATCCTATCATATCTTCCACGACGAGTTCTCTATTACTTCCTTGGGTCATATTCACCGCAGGGTTTTTTGTGTTCGCCGTCTGCTTCCTGGGTCTGATGGAGCTAGAAGCAAGGACAAGAAAAGGGTTGCCGACTGCCAGAATGCTGAGGGAAATGAAGGAGGGCATCTAGCAAGGGTATACCTGTTGTTGGGCATGCACGACTGGGGGAACCTGATTGACAGAACCAAGAAGACCAAGCCTGGGGAAGGTCCTTCGGGGACTAAGTAGTCTAGGTTTCCTTTTCATTGCTTTTACCAATGTAATAAGGCCAAGTGCCATTAGTAACTTTATTTCCTGCTCATTATTTTAGTGTCGGTTTGGACTCGTCTATTTTACATTAATGAAATGAGGCATTCTTGCATCTAAGTTCTCTAAAATCAACTTGTCTCTAGGCCTACCTCTGGCACAACGAGGCTCCCAAATTAGGTCACGCTTTTATTCCTGCACCATGTGTTTAAATACCGCGATATTTTCTCATGATCCTCACTAACTTGGCTACCTTTTATTTTCTTGTTTCTTTTGATTATTCCCCTCCCCAAAGGTTGGTTCGTGCATTCTGGCATCATCATCATATCACACAAGATCCAGGGACCCTCCACTTCCTCCTACTCCTCCTAGTCCACCTAAAGGCAAAGGCAAAGGCAAAATGGAAGATTTGGGTAATATCAGACAAGAAAACACAACGCCAGTGGAATGAAAAAAAGCTCTTGACAATCAAGGTACTCAGGTTCATAATGATGCTATGTCACAACTCGAGCAAAGGTTGTTGAAACTCCAAGAGGAACTTGAGCATGTCCGGAACTTGGCAAATTTATCCTTCTCACTCAGTGTTCCAGATGTCGCTCAAAATCTCATACCTCCTCAGAACACCCCAAACAAACAGAACCCTCCCATAACTCATCATCATACAACTCCACCGAAAAAACAAATTATCCCACCACAGCACCAGCACAACACTTTCCACGCCCCAAGGAATACCCCGCTAATTATCCCTGAACCACAAGACTCCACAAGTGACCACCTATATGCTCAAACACCAGGTCATCAGAACAACCCCATATACGTGGAGACTCTACCTCACTCCACCCAACATATTGCTTACACACCTGAATCCAGTGAGAAGGATATGCTCATTAAGAATTTGGCCGAGGAACTCAAGAAGCTGACTAGTCGAGTTCAGGGCGTTGAAGGAAGCAAGGGAGTCGAAGGGTTGAACTACGAAGATCTCTGCATACAGCCCGATGTTGAACTACCGGAGGGTTACAAACCTCCTAAGTTCGAAATGTTCGATGGTACAGGTGATCCCAGGGTCCATCTGAGGACCTATTGTGATAAATTGGTTGGAGTAGGAAGAGACGAGAAGATTCGCATGAAATTGTTCATGAGGAGCCTCACAGGAGATGCTTTATCTTGGTACATCAGCCAAAACCCTAAGAAGTGGTCCGACTGGGTAAGTATGGCATCAGACTTCATGGACCGATTCAGGTTCAATACGGAGAATGCACCAGACGTGTTCTACATCCAGAACCTTAAAAAGAAGCCCACCAAAACTTTTCGCGAGTATGCCGCTTGCTAGAGATCTGAAGCACCCAAGGTCAGGCCTACCCTAGAGGAAGAGCAAATGAACAAATTCTTCATCCGGGCACAAGACCCGCAGTATTATGAGAGGTTAATGGTGATTGAAAACCACAAATTTTGTGACATCATCAAGCTGGGTGAGAGAATTGAAGAAGGTATCAAGACTGGAATTGTCACTAACTTTGAGGCCCTACAGGCCACCAACAAAGCCTTGCAGTCTGGTGGTATATCCAAGAAGAAAGATGCAGGAATAGTAATGGTTGCACAGGGACCCAAATCCCCGTTGGTATACAGAACTTCCCCACACCTATCAAGCACCCTCGCCCATCTATCAGTCATCACCTCCATCAACATATCAACCATCTCCACCGTCTACATATCAGCCTACTTCCCCCAGATATTCCCAACTAGCTCCTGTTTATCATACCTACAACTCTCAGCCATCTCACTTCCAGTCACCCCCTGGTCGCCAAAATTTCCCGAGACCTCGACCCAACTTTGATCGCAGACCTCCTAAACAATACACTGCCATTGCTGAACCTATCGACCATTTTTATGAAAGATTAAAAGCTGCTGGTTATGTCACTCATATCCCTGCTATAACCCCTAAAAATCCATCCCAATGGGTCAATCCAAACAAGACCTGTGCATACCATTCCGGCATGAAGGGGCATACAATTGATGAATGTCGCTCATTGAAGGATAAGATCCAGTCTATGATTGATAACAAGGTCATCCAGGCAAAAGAAGTTGCTCCCAATGTTCGCAACAATCCGCTTCCAGATCATAGGGGTGTCAACATGATAGAGATAGAAGAATATTGGGACCCAGAGAGGTAAATAGGGTTAATTATAGAAGGTGATGACCCAAAGAAGCCAGCAGTCACTCTTAATCCCATCATAGTCCATATTTAGCCATCCGGAGACATCGAGGTAGATGTGTCACTCCCAGTCAAGTTTGAAACGGCACCACCTGCAAACACACATTTTCCATTCGAGGTTGAAATTATGCCGCCTGCTAAGGCACCCATTCCATTTGAAGTGAAAGTAGCTGCACCAATCATAGTGACAGTGTCAACCACGCCACCTTTCAACGACAAGGTTGTACCTTGGGATTACACGGCTAAAGCAAGAAGGAAAGGTAAAGACAAGATAGAAGAAACTGGTGCTGCACAAGGGATGATAAGGACCGACAGGGTCTATACACCTGAACACTTGGCAGAGTCTAGCAAGAATGCTTCCAACAGGACACCCGTCATTGAGACAGGCCCAAATGAACTTTGGAGGAAGGTGCAGGCTAGGGAATACTCAGTCATCGATCATCTGAACAAAACTTCAGCCCAGATATCCATTCTGTCATTACTGTAGAATTCAGAGACAACAGGAATGCTTTGATGAAAGTGCTGAACGAAGCATATGTGCCAAATAACATAACTAGTGGAGAAATGGCCAATATGGTAGGTCAAGTACTGGAGAGTCACAAGATCACTTTCCACGAGGACGAGTTGCCGCTTGAAGGGATAAGTCATAACAAAGCACTACACATCACTGTGCAATGTGAGGACTACTTCATCACCAGGATTGTGATCGACGGGTGATCCAGCTCAACATCTGTCCGTTGACAACACTCAAGAAATTGGACAAGGGGTTGCACGAGATCAAAGAAGGATCTAAGAATGTAAAGGCTTTCGACGGTTCTCGGGGGTCTACCATCGGCGAAATCAGCCTTTGTCTGCAGATGGGACCTACATGGTTCAAAATTGAATTTCAGGTGATAGACATATCGGCATCCTATAATCTGTTGTTGGGACGTCCGTGGATACATGCCGCTGGGGCTGTAGCATCAACATTGCATTAGGTGGTAAAATTTTAATAGAACCACCAGGAAGTGATCATCCATGGAGACGGAAGCAATCCTATCTATGGTCGTCACACCATCCCGGTGATTGAAGGTAGAAGAAGGCTAGGTGGAGAAACTTACCACCACATTGAACGGGTCAATGCAGTAGATAAAGACAAATGGTGGGACATTAAGATCGAAAGCATATTGAACTGGAGTGGATACGATCCTGGCATGGGACTCGGGAAAAATCTTCAGGGGATTTCCAAACCAATACAGTTGAAGCACCATGGCACCACTTTTGGGCTGGGCTACAAATACACATGGCAAGAGTACGAGAACTGGTCGCCACCATGGCGCAATCCTTACTATCCATTGGAAAAGCCGATACCGTATTTGGAGCAGACCTTCCAGCAAGCCGACATAATATGGGGGTCAGAGGAGGAAGAAACTCTAGCAGCTTTGAAGAATCTATTCCTGGAAGATGAAGACATGGACTGCTGTGTTATTGTTGAGGAGGAGGAGGAGGAGGAAGGCCCTATTGTCCAAGCTATGAGCAAGGGATCATTCCTCAAGAATTGGACTGTCAGACCATCCAAGGCCCGACGAGTCCCGGGGTAGCAAGGCTGAACAAGCATTATTTATTTCATTTTGCTAATGATTTCCTTTTTCGCCTTTTCCATTTTCGCATTTTCCAATAAAACCTCCAATGTTCCAAAACACTCAAAAATCACTTTTACGTTTCAACGAATATGTATTTATTTATTATCGTTTCTCTCATTATTTTATCTATACATC
Source organism: Nicotiana paniculata (assembly GCA_005239505.1). Lineage (NCBI taxonomy): Eukaryota > Viridiplantae > Streptophyta > Magnoliopsida > Solanales > Solanaceae > Nicotiana > Nicotiana paniculata. The sequence goes on from ML320418.1 coordinate 17,133, forward strand.
ATTACTATTTTCTGTCTTGATGAACCAATGACTGTGACATGCAATGAGATAATGGAACAAAAGGACAGTGATTCATAAGAAGAAGATACCATACCCGATGAAATTATCAGAGAAGTTGAGGATTTTGAAAATAGACCTAAGTCCAATCTGGACGAAACCGAGATAGTCAACCTGGGAGATTCAGAAACTGTCAAGGAACCTCACATCAGCATTCATCTATCGCCATCAGAGAAAGTGGAATACACACAATTCTTGAAAGAGTATGAAGACATATTTGCATGGTCGTACGATGACATGACTGGTCTAAGTACATCCATTGTGTCTCAGAAGTTACCAACCAATCTAATGTGCCCGCCGGTAAAGCAGAAGCTCAGAAAAGTCAAGCCTGATATGAGTCTGAAAATCAAAGAGGAAGTTACCAAGCAAATCAACGCCAAGGTTCTCAGGGTAGTTGAATATCCGACATGGTTAGCCAACATCGTGCCAGTACCCAAGAAAGATGGAAAGGTCAGAGTTTGTGTCGACTACCGGGATCTCAACCGGGCCAGTCCGAAGGATGATTTTCCTCTCCCGAACATACACATCTTGATTGACAATTGTGCAAAGCATGAACTTCAATCGTTCGTGGATTGTTTTACTGGTTACCACCAGATTTGGATGGACGAGGAAGACGCTGAGCAAACGGCTTTCATTACGCCGTGGGGAGTTTACTATTATAAGATGATGTTGTTCGGCCAAAAGAATGTTGGGGCCACCTATATAAGAGCTATGACCACTATCTTCCATGATATGATACATAAAGAAATTGAGGTGTATGTGCATGACATCATCATCAAGTCCAAGAAAGCCACCGACCATATAGCAGATTTGAGAAAATTCTTCGACGGGCTGCGAAAGTACAACTTGAAGTTAAACCCCGCAAAGTGTGCGTTCGGAGTTCCTGCTGGGAAATTGCTTGGGTTCATCGTCAGCCGCCGAGGAATATAACTGGATCCATCAAAGGTCAAAGCCATCCAAGAATTGACACCGCCAAAGAACAAGAAAGATGTGATGAGTTTTCTGGGACGCCTTAACTACATCAGCCGATTCATAGCCCAATCCACGGTTATATGTGAACCAATCTTTAAGATGCTGAAGAAAGATGATGCAACCGAATGGACTGAGGATTTTCAAAAGGCTTTCGACAGAATCAAGGAATACTTGTCAACATCACCAGTCTTGGTCCCGCCAGAGCCAGATAGACCCTTGCTACTCTACCTTGCGGTATTAGATGGAGCTTTTGGCTGCGTTTTGGGGCAGCACGACGAGACAGGAAGAAAGGAACATGCTATTTATTATCTGAGTAAGAAGTTCACTCCACATGAGGCACGATATTCTCTACTGGAACGTACCTGCTGTGCTCTAACCTGGGTAGCCAAGAAGCTGAGGCATTACTTCTGTGCCTACACAACGTATCTCATATCAAGGATGGATCCCTTGAAATATATCTTTCAGAAGCCCATGCCCACTGGAAAACTGGCCAAATGGAAAATCCTGCTGATTGAGTTCGACATTGTCTATGTGACTCAGAAAGCGGTCAAGGGGCAAGCACTAGCAGATCATATTGCCGAGAATACCTTGGGAGGAGAATACGAACCCCTGAAAACGTATTTTCTTATGAATAAGTGTCATTCATAGGGGAAGACATTGCAGAATCCTATGACGGGTGGAGAATGTTCTTCGATGGAGCAGCCAATTTCAAAGGAGTCGGCATTGGAGCTGTCCTGATATCGAAAACAGGTCAACACTACCCGGTATCTGCCAAACTCAGATTTTCCTGTACCAACAATATGGCAGAATATGGGGCCTGCATCTTAGGGCTCAACATGGCCATTGACATGAATATATAGGAGTTGCTAGTAATTGGTGATCAGATCTTCTGATACACCAAGTACAAGGAGAATGGGTTACCAAGAATTCCAAGATATTTCCATATCTGCACCATGTGCAGGAATTGAGGAAAAGGTTCACAAAGACAGAATTTCGGCACGTCCCCAGAATTCAGAACGAGTTTGCCGATGCATTGGCCACTCTATCATCCATGATACAGCACCCAGATACGAACCTCATTGATCCTATTCCAGTAAATATCCATAGCCAACCAGCATAATGTGCCCACGTTGAAGAAGAAACAGACAGAAGACCATGGTTCCATGACATCAAGGAATACTTGTCAAAGGGAGAGTACCCAGAGCTTGCGAATCACACTCAGAAACGCACGCTCCGGAGATTGTCCAATAATTTCTTTCTCAGCGGAGGAAACCTATATAGGAGGACTCCTGACTTGGGATTATTAAGATGTGTCGATGCAAAGGAAGCCTCCAGACTACTTGAAGAGATACATGTTGGGACCTGTGGCCCACACATGAATGGTTTTGTCTTAGCAAAGAAAATACTCAGAGCCGGTTACTTCTGGATGACCATGGAAACGGACTGCATCCAATATGTCCAAAAATGCTATCGATGTCAGGTACATGCAGATATGATAAAGGTACCCCCTAATGAGCTCAATGCAACAAGCTCACCTTGGTCGTTCATCGCCCGGGGAATGGACGTTATTGGACCAATCGAGCCCACAACCTCAAATGGACACAGGTTCATCCTAGTAGCTATTGATTACTTCACCAAATGGGTCGAAGTGGCATCATACAAAGCAGTGACTAAGAAAGTCATGGAAGACTTTGTCCGTGACCGTATCATTTGTCGGGTTGGGGTTCCAGAGTCAATCATCACCGAAAACAGCTCCAATCTCAACAGTGATCTGATGAAATCCATGTGCGAGACTTTTAAAATCAAGCACAATAATTCCACAATCTATAGACCATAGATGAATGGAGCTGTGGAAGCATCCAAAAAGAATATCAAAAAGATATTGAGAAAGATGATAGAAAAGCACGAACAGTGGCATGAAAAATTATCATTCGCCTTACTGGGATACCGCACCACAGTCCGCACATCAACCGGGGAAACCCCTTATTTACTGGTTTATGGTACAGAAGTTGTTATCCCTGCCGAAATGGAGATCCCTTCCTTAAGAATCATACAAGAAGCTGAGCTCAGCGACGCAGAATGGATAAAAGGCCGCTACGAGCAGTTAGCCCTCATAGATGAGAAGAGGATGAATGCAATATGTCATGGTCAACTTTATCTGAATAGAATATCCAGAGCCTTCAACAAAAGAGTCAAGCCAAGACAGTTCACACCGGGGCAACTGGTGTTAAAGAAGATCTTTCCACATCAAGACGAAGCCAAAGGGAAATTTTCTCCCAACTGGAAAGGTCCGTACATGGTTCACCGAGTATTCACAAGAGGAGCTCTCATACTTGCAGAAATGGACGGAGAAGTTTGGCCAAAGCCAATCAATTCAGATGCATTCAAGCGATACTATGTGTAACTCTATGCTTTTCTTCAAGGATGTAAATTGAACTAAACCTAACCTGATTCCCATTTAAGAGGGGATATGTAGGCATCCCTATGTGTTCGGTCATAATTCAATAAAAATCTCATCTCCCCCGCAATTGGAAACTGGGGCGGAATTTTGAGGAGGAACCTCAAAATTCTGAAGCAAGTTCAGCCGATCGCAGCATGTACAACGGTCAGAATCATCAACTATCTAACTGGGAAGAATTTTGAGGAGGACCCTCTAAATTCCGTAGCATGAAAGGTTGCAACGTTTGGAACCGTTTCACGGTCATTGGTTCATTTAAATTTCCTAAAATATATTTTATACTATGTCTTTGCAAAATCATGCATACATTTTCAAAATATAGCTCTGTTTAGCCAAACACTACCCCGATGACACAAACAAAATCATCAGACCAAGCAGAGCGAAGTAAGTAAAGCTAGCGGAGATACAAACCAACCTTCCCCACCTATAGATCTCACGATTTTTCTTTGGATGCAGGAATAAAAAACAAACAGGTTTCAAAGTCACAAACTTCAACACAGTCGCAAATGCAAAGTTTACTATCAGCACAAAAGGGCGAACATGCTCCATAGTCACAGTTCTCGCAACAATCGCAATACCACAACCTATTACCAGCTAAGAAATTCTACTAGCATTTGTTGTTTGTTCCTATTTGCATAAGTCTAATCATCTGCCTTCCGTCTGCATAAGGTTAAGCTCTGCTTTCATTTGCATAAGACTAAGCTTTGTCTCCAAATTTTTCACGAGGTTAAGCTCTACCTCCCATTTGCATAAGGCTAATCATCTGCTTTCCGTATGCATAAGGCTAAGATTTGCCTTCATTTGCATGAGACTAAGCTCTGTCTCTATCTTTTGCACGAGGTTAAGTTCTACCTCCCATTTGCATAAGGCTAATCATCTGTCTTCCGTCTGCATAAGGCTAAGCTCTTCCTTCTCTTGCATGAGGTCAAGCTCTACCTCCATTTGCATAAGGCTAATCATCTGCCTTCCGTCTACATAAGTCTAAGCTATGCCTTCTCTTGCATGAGGTTAAGATCTACCTCCATTTGCATAAGTATAATCATCTTCCTTCTGTCTGCATAAGGCTAAGCTCTGCTTTCTCTTGCATGAGGTTAAGATCTGTCTCCATCTTGCACAAGGCTAATCTTCTGCCTTCCATTTTTGCATAAAGCTAACCGCTGCCTTCCTATCTGCATGAGGCTACCTCCAATTTACCTTTTCCCCGAGACTAAGCGCTGTCTCTCGAGCATTATTCACTTCGCTTCTCTTTGGGGTAAGCTCTACCCTTCAATTTGCAAGACTAAGCTCTATCTTGTCAACATCATATTATTGTATCTCATGGGCTGAAATATCGCCAATCTATCCAAAGGCGTCATAGTCTAACGACATCATCCTCATAGCCGGAAGACACCATGTCATGGACTGAGGATCTCTCGCAATTTTCACATCATTATTCAAGGGCATCATAGTTCGGAGGCACCATCTTCATGGCCCGAGAACATTATTCCATGGCCTACGAATCTCATTAAGCAATTCATTGCCCAGGACATCATGGTCTAAGGACGTCATCACTGACCGTCCAAAGACAACTTTCATAGTCCAACGGGAACTTGCATCATGTTTAAATTTATACATAGTATACACCTGTATTGCTTGTATTTGCAGGTAACTAGGCGAGCAACGGCTACACCAGTAGGAGCAATCCCGCTCCAGTCTTCCCAACCATATCAAACTCGATATCCCGCAAATCGTTCATTCGCTCATCCCCAAAGGTCGTGTCCATCTTGTGATAACTTCATCGATATGCTTCGCCGATGCATCCGGAACTACATACGGCCTGATTCCTGTAAAACCAGGGATATGTAGCCAGCTCAGAAATTAGGGTGCGGCCTAAATCTCTCCAAACCGTTTCGCTCGGTCAAAATCGGCCATCATGTCTTTACCCAACAAACTCTTTCATCTTTTTCGGGTAAAGATGGGGAGCTGTTGATACCCAATTTTTCCTCAAAATATTTTAAATTTGCATATATAGCTTGAAAATCATGTATCAATAGTAATAGATATTTTTTCACAATTTTCCTATATTTGTATTAATCTATCCAGCATTTTATTTCCAATAAATAATTATGAAATTGCATTACAAAATGATTTCAAAAGAATTTCTAGGTTTCATTGATTATTTTGATCCTATTAAGACCAAATTATTTCATAATTAGCCAGATTGGCGCCTTTTGGCTGTAATTGCAATAACTTTGCAATTATAGCCCAATCATATGATTTTATACTATCTTTTATCTAGAAATTAATCATTTATACTTTAAATACTAAGTAATCATTCTTAATTATTTTCTACGCATGAAAATCATTTTTATAATTAACAGTTATTTTATAAATTATTTTACTTAATTGGGTATTTAATAACTAGCCACTTTTATTTTTAATTATAGCCTAAATCAATCTGATCCCAACCCAATTATTTGGCCCAAATATCCCAGGACCAACACCTAAGTCCACCCAACCCAATACCCCACTTCAATGCTGACCGTTGATCACTCAGATCAACGGTCCAAATTTACCCTTTCTATAATTAATCCAAACAACCCCCCTCCCAAACCCTCACTTCTCTCATTCCCTCACCTGTTATCCGTCGTCATCCCCTTCCCCTTCTCTCTCAAATCCTCTCTGCATTAAGCCCTAAATCTCTTGCCATTCTCTAGTTCGCCGGTAACAATGACGGTTCCCTACCCCCTAGCCTCTATGGCTCGATTATTGCATCCCTGAGGTCCTCAAGGGACTGGTTGGTTATTCATCCACCCCCATGGATTTCATGCCATTTTCAGGCCGTCCATGGGCATCTGAGTAAGATCCTCCTATCTCCGGCTAGAACCTGTGGTTTCTAAGCCGATTCTCTCTTTCTCTTTGGGCTCTCTCTCTAAAATCCTAATTTTAACACTGGATTTCTTAGATCTACAATAGATATGGGTATATTCCAAGTTATTTTTCTGTTTTCTTAAAGAATCTCTGATTTTCTAAAGCGTCTCTTCATCTTCAAATTAGGGTTCTTAACCACTTTTCAAGAAACATTTTCCTTTCTGATTTTAGTATTAATCTATGATTTTCACTATGTTTAAGCGGTTATTTGAGTTTTCTCTTTTTATCTGAGTTATTATGTTGAAAACCCCAAGTTTCTTGGTTTTAATCTGTGATTCTGAGTCTGTTTTCGATAATATGCTCATCTAATTTGTATGTGTACTGGTTTCTCATGAACACTCTGTGATTTTGTGATTTTTACCTTATGTTTGCTTGTTAGGGTTTTTGACTTCGACTATTCCTGCCTATTATGTGTTTATTCCCAGAAATTTGGCCTTTTTATGATTTTCTTCGACTTTATCCTACTTTATCCATCAATGTTTCTGATTCTTCACTTATTCTGCCTACATCATGTTTAGTCTGTTAATTTGGACTATGCTCTCTATGAATCTCTAATTTTTATATGATTCTACCCTACTCATCTTCTTAGGGTTCTGATTTTATCTATTATATGTTTATTAAGCTTATTCTCACAAGGTTATGATAAATCAGTGCTATTTGTGAATCCCTGAATCTTTGTGATTGATCCTTCACAAATTTTTGTAATATTCTATACTGATTTTAACTTGTGAAATATTTTCTGACCTTATTCTATGGTCAATTATGTTGTTAGCTGATTTTAAGCATTTTTCTTAATTAAAGCATGATGAATCTAGTCTCATTTACATGTGATATACTTGTATTATACCTATGTTGTTTCCTTAAGTGGCTATACTCAGCTTCATACGATTTTATTTCCTTATTTTATCACCTGTCTATTACCGTCTGAGTATGATTCCATAATTAAGGGAAATATTTATACTAATTTGATTCTAATTAGTATATACTTCTATAATTACTGTTGAACTATTATTTTTACCTTATTCTTCTGCCTGTTTTAAAACTACAAGTACGTTAGTCTTCATTATCAAACACACAAACACATTGCTCAAAACTCTCTTGTATACACAAATACTCTCTTATGCTCTCCTTCTGGTTACTTGCTATTATCAGCCGGCTGCAAGCCAAGGCTGATTATTGTACCCCCTTACTCTTCATTATGTGTTTGCTATCTCCTATACTGGTATGTCCTAATCTCAGTTTAAGTTTCAAAAACAATATGTTTCTTTTATTACTTCAATTCATCTTGTTTCTAATATGTTTTACCTTGGTTTTGCTACGATGTCTGCACTTGACCTGCTTGCACTGTTGTTCACTTAGCATGTTATGTACTCCCCTCCCTTAGACTCAGCATACTTATGAAATACTATCCCTCTTTTAGTATACCTCAATATGATTCTGCCTTACTTATGTTTCTCAGATTATTGGCATGAACTTTTCTGTCGCAAAACAATTTGTACCTTACGTTATTCGGTGCTGAGTAATCCTAAAGTTTATGCTATATCCTTGATCCCTGGATGCCCCCTAGCATATTGTTGATTTTTTACTTAAGTGTTCTTGGAACTATGTTCTTACCTATGTGCCGTATGTGTCCCCAATCCCCCATTACCCATGTTTGGTGTTGCTGAACCTGCCTTGGTTCTGTGTTCTTTGGCTGTGTATGAACCTGTTTTAGGTGTTATGTCTGGGCTGTTACTTGTTGCGCTACTCTCTTTTCAAAAACTGTTTTACTACATAACTCTGTAGTTCTTTACAAAATCTTTCAAACATTCCTATTTTCAAAATGTTTTCCTACTCAATCTTTTCAAAACTATGTCAAGCACTCCCACTCTACTCTTAGATATTTGAGTTTTTCCCCTCTAATGTGTGACTGCTTAGGGATCCCTATGAGATCCCTCTGAACTCTGATGCATTAGAGCTGGCCCTTCCACACTGCACTTACTCAATTATGGTTATGATGTCTGCGTGTGAGCACTTCCCGGGATCCCTTGAGGTCTTTAGGGAACTCTGACACACCCGGATACGAGAAAGGCTATGACACATTTGTGCACTTGAGGTTCTGGAAGTCTGGACCAGTTTTCAGGCTCTCTATAGTTTAACTTCTTCTTTTCCTTTATCTATTTATGTAATTTATTCAGTTGGTCTGTAATATTTATTTATAAATGAATATTGGGTATGGCTAGTGAAATGGGAGGGGATAGCTATATAATTTTATCGATGCCACTGGGTAGAAATCATGCCTTAAGCTTTACATTTCCTATATCTGCATTAGAATCCATGCTTAGGATCAACATGCCAAACACGAATTAGATATCATGTCTTTAAGGCTTTTTCATGTTTACTGCTTTAACATACCTCAATTTATGCTTGTCCCTACTTAGAAATCCTGCTCCTTAGGCGATAAAATTAATACTCTTGTGCATTCATGAATCATGCTTAACAACTCTGTAATTCTCTGTGCATTTTAGAAATCATGCTTTAAGAGTCCTGTGCATCCTGAAATTATATCCTAGCCACCCTGCATTCACGTGTGCATACTAGATACCATGCTCTAGGATTTCGTTTACATTTACTTAACTACGCCTAGTTTAAACTGTTGATCCATGAAAAGGTATCAAATAACTGCGCATATGATTATCATGTCTGTTCTTAATAGAAATTGGTAACTATCTATGCATTCTCAGATTTACATCACTTAGAACAGCATGTTTTAGGCAAAACAACCTCTGAACTGTTTAATAATTCTGGTAGTCACTATACACAACCCCATGCCTAAGCAAGCCTTAGGTAATCAATCTCTTAAAAATGAATACTGTTTTGATTGCGTTTGCTGCCTAAGGGCTAACATGCTTTTTTTAAAACCAGTAGGCAAGCTGATTAGGTCCTTGCTATTGAGTTTATAAACAAGTTGCATACTTCTGTGCATTGATATTCACTTAGATATCCTGTCTTAGGATTCTGTCTAATAAAACTGCCTCTTGTTTTGTGTTTGGGACGTGTTGTTTATGTGCAATATCTGTGAAGGTAAATCTGAGCCTCTTAAATTGCTTTTCCTACATTTATTTGTGAAGTCCTATTTGTTCTTTCCTGTCGCTGAGAATTTTATCCTTTTAACCTTAGGGAGTTTTGTCTAGAACTGCATATATTTAGAGGTCCTGAATTCCTCCAGGGCCATTAAGAAGGGACGGGTACCGCACGCATAGAGATCGTTAAATAAACTTGCTTAATAACCGCTAAGGGGTGGGAAAGTGTCACGCCCCAAAACAAGGGAATAGACCGGCGCCTAACCGGATGATCCCGGTCAAGCGGACCTGGATTGCCTTTCCTACCCAACGCATCACCCCGTGTTTATAACATACAAATTTATGAGTGAAATAGCAACTGAATTCAAAATATGAATTTACAACATAAGTCCACTTTCCTCTTTTAAAACTTCATCATTTGATAATCCCAAAATATATAACTAAGCACAACATTTCCAACACAGAACCACGGTTACGAATAGTTACAACTACTACCCAAATATATACAACCCACACAGTGTCTACGGAGCCTCTAAAGGTACGGAGAAAAGTATACATACTTACCGGCAACAAGGCCCCGGCTATACCTTTCACAACATAAGCAAAAGAGATGATATAGACTACACACGGCCCCGAGAGAAAGTGGGGCTCACCGGATCTGCTGAAGGTATGAAGGGGAAACACCATTATCGGCGGTCTGAGCTACCTGCTGTGGAACCACCAACATCCATATAAAAGATGTAGCGCCCCCGACAAAAGGGACGTTAGTACAGTTGAATAGTACTAGTATGTATGAATAAAGTTTATTCCAAGTAGAATCAAACAGTACACAATTGGAAGACAGTCAGGGTAACCACATAAGCACCACACAAATATACGATAGTTACATATGAAGATTTCCACTGTTACTTGTCAAACCTCCTTTTTCACCGATAAGGGTAATAAGGGAGTTTTTCCACTTTAAGTGACATTATTCGGATTTGGGATTTATTATTATTTCAGAGTCGCCACCCGAATTTTTGACGATGCTCTGGGACACCGTTTTATTTTTTTTGAAAATTCCAAACCGAGGAAATTTAGACTCTGTTTTAAGTTGTCTGCGACCAGAAATCCGAGTAAGGAATTTTGTTAACCCGAGAGAAGGTGTTAGGCATTCACGAGTTCTGTGGTTCTACCACGGTCGCCTAACTATTGTTATTTGGCCTAAATTATCTGATTGATTTGCATGTTTTAGCCTATTGTGATTTTAGCCTTTTAATTTTTAACCGCTTTTAACGTTTATGGATTTATCTTGGAACAAGTCACGATGGCATGCACTTGTCATTTTGGACACATTGTAAACGCGCCACATGAAATGCACCCGCAATTTACAACGTGTGATTTTAATATAGTTTGAAGTTGTGGTCGGGTAGCATGAGTTGCAAACCCGAGTGTAGATTATGTAATCATGATTATGGTCATGATAATTTAATTGCTTATTTGAAGCAAAATTTTTTTTTTTTTGTTTTTCCTAAACTGTTTGTAATACTAGTCTTAAAGAGGTATTTTGGACTACAAGATTCGTATGTTTGTTCAAGGTCTTTTATGACTAAGTTTGAGACTATTGTGAAAGCCATAAATTATGAAAATTATTATAATGGAAAAGTGTACCCCTTTTAATATTGTTAAAGTTAGAGAATTATCCACATTGCAAGTTATGGATGGGCTAATAATAGTGGAGATCATTGTTTATATATTTGAGAAATATACAATATATGAGGTCAAAAAAAGCATGCTATCAAAGCTTGGAACAATTGTAGTTATAGCTAGGGTGACCACCACCAAAATGGTATCTAATATAGCAATAAACTGTATGGTAACTTACATTTGATAGGAAAGCTAATTTTCAACTTACAGACAAAAACTTGAAATCACAAGCTAATTTTCAACACAGACAAAAACAAACAAATTGCTTCTTCTGACTTCAATTAAGTTCATTCATACATGCAAAGCAATATAAGCAACTTCCACTAAACAAATTAAAATAATAATAGCAAAGATAAGGTTAATTCATGAGTCAAGAAATTAAAACAATAAATCCAAATAACAAAACATCATCTAAGGGAACTAAACATCACGCCATTTCATTCACCTATGCGAGCAAACAACGAAAACACATATATGAAATAGTCGGCAAAAAAAAAAAAATTTGAAAGAACATTCCTTCCATTGCTGAAATTTTGGAGCAAATACAAGGAATATACAAGCCCTAGAACAGCAATCCTCAAACGAGCAACATATCATAAACTCGAACCGGAGTCGCAACATCGGACGACTCAGCTCGACTAGATTTGGATGGTGATTTCGGGCTGAAGAAGGTCGTTTTAAGGAGGACGAAGATCGACAGCAGCTGCTGCGTTTTTCCAGTGATTTTGGTGCTATTTTACATGGCTTATCATGGCTGATTTTCTGGTTGAAAGTGACGAAATATCAGTTGGGTTTTGAGGCGGCACAACTAGTTTCAGAGCTACATTAATGGATATTTTCGGACTGGTTTTAATGGTGATGAATGTGGTGTTCATGGGTTGTTCATGAAGCTTTTCATGATGGGAGGTAGAAGACTTGAGTTTCCCTCTGTTATTTTCTTCTTTTTTTCAGATCCCCCTCCCATGTTTTTGTGCTATGTGAATGAAGAAGAAAAGAGGCGCATCCACTCCCCTCCCTTTCTATCCGTCTCTGTATGTGTTATAAAAAAGAAGAAGACTCAATGGTTGCCGTCTTGCCGTCTCTGTTTTCACTGATAATTAGCGAAGAAGAAGGGTCAGTTATGAAGAAGAAGAAGAAGAAGAAGAAGAAGGACGGGAGGGGGGGGGGGGGNAATTAGGTCTTATTTTTATTTTAATAGGTGAGGGGAAGGGTATTGGGCCGGATTAGGAGGAAATTGGGCCATGAAAATTGGCCTAGTCCGATTTTAGCTTCCCTTTTTCTTTTCTTTCTTTTGCAATGTTAGCCATTCTAATTAACATAACACTTAGAAATTAGTTTGCAAGATTAAACCCCTTGTTTGAAATAATTACTTAAGCTAATTAATTTGTGGATTCCAAATTTAAACTAATTAATTGAACCTAAAGATGTAATAAGAAAATTAAGTAAGATTATGTGTATTTTTGTGATTTTTATTTATTAATCTAACAATTAAAGAGTAATTAATTCCTAAAAATTCAAATTAAACCTAAGATGACATGCAATGAAAAATGTGACAATTTTTTATGATTTTTCTATAATTTTAAAATATTAAACCTACATGAAATACAACTAAATGGATAAAAACTCGTAAAATTCATAAAAAATTATTTTTGGATAATTTTTAGGAGTAATTTTCATGCGGGGCAAAAATTGGATGTTCACAGCTGCCCCTCTTTGCTCGAGAACATGAAGAGTTTTCGGGCAAAGATAAAGTGAGCAACTACGAGTAATTTTTGCCCGTTTAGTACTCCATTTGGAAGCATTTTGAAAAAGTTTGACCGAACCCTGTTTCAGAGGTTGCCTACATATCCTTGGCTATAAAGGAATCATGTTGATGTAGTTCTGGAAGTTTTGGTAGCTAGGACTACTGGGAAGCTGTGATTTCACTACTGTTGCTGCTGCTTACTGCTTGCTGAGCTCCTTATTACACCAAAATCAAAATGAAAAAGACTAAACTAGCCTATCAGCTACGAGTTACAAAATTCCTATCTACAAGTCTTCTGAAACTTGATCTTAAGTCTTGGTTGTTTCTTCACGCAGACTCTGATCTGAATCTTGATGCTTGTTAGTTGTATGTGCTTGTTCAATCTTCTTCAGATTTTCGGATCAAGAAGGGGCATGCATAGCTTGTGACTTCAATCTGTCTTGAGCAGTCTACATCATTTCCGCTTCTGCACCTTGGGTTTGGTCTTTTCTTTTCTTCTTTTCTTTTATTCTGAATTGAGACGTCTTCTTTTGGTCGTATGGAAACCATTGTCCTAAATTGTAATCTGCGCAAAATCTTAACCAAACGAACGGAATTTTCTGCCCCAGTTTTCACCAGGAAAATTTCGCGGAGTTATTGTAGGAAATCTACACTACTTAGTTATTGAAAGCGGTGAACAGGTTATGCTGCCGTTAAGAAAAGATAACTGATCACGCTCAACTATGTCTTGTAGAAGACTAAGCGGGCGTTGCAAATATAATCCTG